>JAVIXY010000017.1:0-259034 GCA_033030565.1 Fusarium nematophilum
TTGCAGAGCAGGAGCAGGAAATACAGCTTCTGAAGGCCCAAATTGACCATATTCGGCCAAAGAAGAGGAAGAAGGTAAAGCCGAGCAATAACGAGAGGTTTATTAACATCAAGAACCTCAGGAACACACGCGAGCAGGTTAGGAAGCTAGGGAAACAATTCACCGATGAAATCAATACCCAGAAGGTACGGTTTAAAGATCTATATGACGAATTTCAATTAATCCTAGATTATGAGAGTGAAATTGAGGTTATTTCGTGATCGCGAAAATCGCGGCCTTCTTGGTGTTGAGGTGTGCCGAGATGTGGGGGGTGCCGAGATGTGGGGGGTGCCGAGATGTGGGGGGTGCCGAGATGTGGGGGGTGCCGAGATGTGGGGGGTGCCGAGATGTGGGTGCCCGACGTTACAGCCCTTGCTCGTGGCGCAGAGCCCCTCTGCCGACCCCGGCAATGCGCCGTGCCTGTTCGGGTCAGTCGGCCCCACAAGCGCCCCAGGCACAACCATTAGCTGGGCACACTTCCCCAGAACTCAAAGAAGCAGAGCAGGGTATGTAGCTGCAGGGGTAAAGGCAAGGTAAATTATCATCAATCACAAAGTGTTACACCTTCAACTCTCCCCTCAATACCTTTTCTCTCATCTCTTTTTTATATCTCTTCTTAGTCCCAGTTCCAATCTTACTACTGCGTAGTACGTACACAAGTTTGACGCCTGCTAGCGCTGCCGCTAGTGGCGGATAGATCTTGTCGGGCTTATCATCGTAATTATCTAATATCCCCAAACCGTCCATCATCAGCCGAGGCGAGGCTCGTGTCGTCGCGCCATCACGAACCCCCCCTCTCCTTTTTCCTCGACTACAGACGGTTTCACTCCCTCTGCGCAGTTGCACAAGTTCGCGCAATATCCCACCGGCGTCATGGCCATCGCCTCCGATGCCGCCGAAAATGTTACCACGCCTACTACAACCGCTGTCCCTGACGATGATCCTGACGGCCTCCCCGCCGAGCTCAACCTCCTGACTCTCAACTGCTGGGGTCTCCTTCACATCTCGGCCCTCCGCGCCCCTCGGCTTGACGAGATCGGTCGCCAGCTCGCTCTCCTCGCGCCCGCGCCGCATATTGTTGCTCTTCAAGAGTGCTGGACCCAGGATGACTACCAAGCCATCCGTCGCCATACCCGCCTGGTCCTCCCCTACGGGAAATTCTACCACAGCGGCGCCTTTGGCGGCGGTCTTGCCATCCTGAGTCGCTGGCCGATCGAGGAGAGTACCATGTTCAAGTATCCCCTCAACGGTCGCCCGACGGCCTTTTGGAGGGGGGACTGGTACGTCGGCAAAGGCGTCGCGTGTGCCAAGATTCGCTTTGGACCCAGGAGAAAGGACGTCATTGAGGTCTTCAATACACACGTATGATTTTATCCCTCAACTTTTCCAGCTCATGACTCACCACGTCTTGTCCTCCTCAGACTCACGCTCCCTACGAGCCCGAGCCCACGAGCACCTACATTTGCCATCGCACAGCCCAGGCCTGGGAACTCTCCAAGCTCCTGCGCGGTGCCGCCGAACGCGGTCACCTCGTCATAGCCATGGGCGACTTCAACATGCTTCCTCTGTCCCTCGCCCACCGCCTCATCACAGCCCACGCCCCTGTGCGCGACGTCTGGCGCGCCCTCCATCCGGACAGCGCCCTCGGCCCTGCCCACCATCCATCCGAGAAGGCCCGCCGCCGTCCGATCCCCACCGCCGACTTCAACCTCCTCGAGAATGGCGCGACTAGTGATTCCATCTACAACACCTGGCGGTGGACAAAGAGCCAGCAGAAGCGCCTGAGAGCCGGCGAGCCCTGCGATGTGTCGCCCGATGCCCTGGATCCGCGCGGTCAACGTCTTGACTACATTTTTGCCTCGACGGGCGTCGAACCCGATGCGCCACCAGCTACTCCCGGCTGGGTCGTCAAGTCTGCTATTGTCTCCATGGACGAACGCCACCCCGACCTCCACATCTCCCTCTCCGATCACTTCGCCGTCCGCGCAACCCTCGCTCGACATACACCCTCTCCACTCTCCAGACCAACCGGGCCCCGCGCCGAGACGCCCTCGGCCGCCCTCCAGACCGGCGCCTACCTCGCTCCCAGCAGCCCAACCAGCAGCACCCACTCCGCCGATGTCGCCCAGTTGGCCGATCCCGATGTTCAGCTTCAACCCCACGGGCGCTTCCCAGACCATGACTCCCTCCCCATGTCCGCCTACGATGACATTCTCGCCATGATTCACAAGTACCATGCCCGCGAGGTGAGCCAACGCTACTGGCGCGGCGTCCACTTCTTCGTCGCCCTGCTGGTCTGGCTTGCCTGCCTGGTCGCCGTCTGGTTCAGCCCCGGAAATTATGTTGCATTTGTCCTCATCCTGGTCAGCAGCGTCGCTCTGGTCGCCGGTGTCGTCGATGGCTTGCTCTCCCTCCTCTTCTTCTCCTGGGAGATCCGCGGCCTGAAAGAGTTCGAGTGGGAGATCCGCAATGCCAAAGCAGTGGCATCTGGAGACCTCGTCGCCTTGACTGAGGCTGAAACCCACAGCAGTCCCGGCCGAAGGCCGAAATCGCAATGAACCAACTTTATCCGCCTTATCTGTTTGATGACTTTATGGGTCAGGATTGATGAACGCGGGGGATTAGGAGTAAACCCCATGGTCGTATATTTATTGTAAAGCCTAGTACATAATGTCTATTGATAATACTACAGTGATGATTTTGAGGGAGTCCAGCCCTAGTGGCGCCTCCTGGGCGTCACTTCCTTCTCCTGCTCCATCACTTTATCCATCATCCCCAGAAGACTTGGTCACATTTCAAGCGCCACCTCATCCCCCAGGTCGACCACTCTCGGGGCGACATAGCCCCCTGGCCTCATCCTCCGCCAAGTGTAGCCGATAAAAGCCGTCTTCTTGCGGATCTCCATCACTGTTCTTTTGGTATCTTCATCCCGAAGCAGCATGTCTCGGGGTCGTTTACGCTCCTTGCCATAGAACCTGACAAACCTCTTCAGGATGGTCTTCTCCGTTGGGTTCAGGTCGTTCGAGGCGTCAACGTCACGATAGATGTCCCGGAGTTTTGCTGCGTCAAACGGTATCTTGATGAGTTCCAGCCCCCTGTCCCGAAGGTGAGGGCCCCATGTCTTCATTACGTCTTTGACTGCGTCAAGATTCATAAAAGCATCTGAAGGCACTGATTCGGACCAGTCATCGAGGGGTTCCGACTCATCGAAATAGTGCGCATCCAAGTCACTCTGGAGATGCGGTATGAAGGGAGGCGTCATGGCCTGTAGGCGATCCCATGGCATATTTTTGAACCACCTGTGAGCCCTGATATCCTCTGCGTCGTCAGAAAAGACATAACGCCCGGAATAGGCCGTGGGTCGCGTCCCGTCAAAGGGGCCACGATACCTCATGTGGTACTTCCTCGAGCATAGCCGATAATCCTTTTCTTGGATCAGGCGACAGATAAGGTCTTTGCACTTGTCGCTGACGAAAGGCCGGTGAGGAAAGGAGAAGTGCTTCTTGAAGTCCTATCCCCCTTTGTCAGCTTCTCCATGAAGGCAGTTCTTCTACAATCAGCGATGCTCACCACAATATTTTGCTTGGTTTGCTTGCGCCCTTCGTCTGACAAGAACGGCGTCTGCCCGTAGAGACACTCATATAGGATGATGCCGATGCTCTACTAATCACATCGTCCGTCGTACTGCTGGCCGAGCACCACTTCGGGGGCCATGTACTGACTTGTTCCAACCACAGACCTTGCAGCGGTGCGATTGCCGTGCCGGTTTCTCCAGCCGATGAGGCTTTGGAGGTCCTCATCCCTGGCCAGAGGATACTTTCCATGCCTGTCAAGTCCAGAGACAAGGGATTGGTACCACTCAAACTGTTTCAAGATGTCCTTGCTGCTCTTTTGGTCAGCCTCGTCCCCATTGATGTTGATGCCCAGTCTTCGAACCAGGGAATATCGATGACAGTTGTAGTACGCCGCATCATGAGACCAATGATCGTCAAAGGCCAGTCCAAAGTCGGAGATCTTCAAGTGACCAGATGCAGAAATAAGAAAATTGTCCGGTTTGATGTCTCGGTGAATAAAGTTGAGGCGATGAGCTTCTTCGACGGCAAGAATCATCTCAGCAATATAGAATTGCGCAACATCCTCCCGGAGAATGTTTTGTCGGATCAACAACCCGAGAAAGTCGCCGCCTGGCATATACTCCATGACGAGGTAAAGGTTCGAGGTGTCTTGAAAGCTGGCTATCAATGGAACGGCCCTGTTAAACCACAGGTTAGCCCAATGCACATGGTGCCATTGTCTATCAGGCCCAGACCATTGCGATCCCTCAGAGGCAACAAGAAAATCTCTCTCGGCCTTCAAATGACCCTCTTGGCTGTTTCGTAGCATTTCGGATTTTCGAATGACCTTCATGGCATAAACCTGGCCGGGAAAAGCATGTCCAGGGGCGGGCCTCTCGCGAACCAGTCTCACGACCCCGAAGCTCCCCTTTCCCAAGATCTGCAAGGGTTCGTAGTAGTCTAGGGATAGGCCAGCATCCGCCTTCCTGCCAATGCAGAGGGCTTTGGCTTTCATCACCCTCAGTTCCCTCAAGTGCCATGTCTCCTGGTTGTTGTTGGAATCTCGGATTGCCTGCCTCTGTTCTGGTGTGAAGTACAGGCAGTGACACAATTGTGATTCGAGATGCTGACGCCGCAAGGCTCTCGCATCCGACTTATATAAAATCTCGTTGAAATAGGTCTCCAAGAAGATCTTGGCGGCGGACGCTCTCTCGACAGTCGCGATGGTTGGCCGAGCCTGCACGACACCAGCCTCTGGGATGGTGCTGAGAGCGCGGCCTTCTGGACTCGACCGAGTCCACGGGTTTCGCCTGTTGTGTCGTCTGTTTGCTGTTTCCTTGGTTGGCTGCGACGTCCGAGAATCCAAGGATGTTTTTCTGGTTGAGTCTTCTCCCGCGGTTGAAAGCTGGCCGCTTGCTCCAGAGGAACGGGGAGTATCCATGTCGCTTGAGTGAGCGCTGTGCAACACCTGGAGAGAGCTCCGCGCTCTTCTCGAAGTACTTCGCAGTACCAGAGTCGCGTTGGAGCTCAGAGCAGTAGGGTTGAGTCGGAGCTTTCGGATGAGCTCCTTTGCGGCTATACTCTTGGCTCCGCGTCTCGCAGAAGAAGCTTCCTCCGGGGCAAGCTGGGCTACATCTGCAGCCAGCTCAATGGCTTTGGCGAGGTCTTGCGGGGGTACATTTGAATCTATACAGTCTTCGAGGCCTGTTGGAGGGAGGGTGAGAGTAGTTTCGGAGTAAAGGGGGGGAGGAAATCCTACCACTCTGGCTACTCCTCCCAATAGCCTTGATGGCGCCGCGAATGTCTCTCCAGACCTTGGAGCCTGTATGGCGAAGCCTTAGGACAGGTTGGCCCTCGGCATTTTCTTCTCCATTCGAGATGGAGCTAGAAGATGATGGTCGTGATTTAGATGAGATGCGTAGTAGCTGACGGCTTGCCTTCTTTGGCGGCGTTGGACCCATGATGCTGCAGGGTAGTCGATGTAGAGAAAGTTACTGTTGCTGCATGGATACTGAAATAAGAGACGCCTTGGGATAAAACGATTGGGTGAACGGCGGTGCAAAGAGAGGGAGACTTGACCGCAAGCACACAGCGGCTTCAAGTTGATGATGGCGAAGGGGAGCTGCCTTGAGTTTGGACCTCGTGGGTAGATATGGGGATGGCGGATGGAAGCGAGGCAGCGCTTTCCTAACAATTCTGGGGAGTAACCTACCTAGTAAAAAACGTAAGGAAGCGGCAGTTTCCAACATGAACCATTTATCCCGTCGGAACAACTTAGCATGGACGGAGCGAACCATTCAAGCTGGAAGGCAACTTAGGTAGGTACGTATCGACGAGTACACGAGAAATTGGAAGGAAGCAACTGGAAGTCTTTTATAATTCCACATCCCAACAACCAACCCGGAAATGAAAACTACCTGTTGCAACCACCGCAAAGAGAAGCATCTCGCGGGCAACAATACAGAAAAAGAACCCTTTTAATTATCGTACGCCAATTCCATGCAATACAGGTCATCGCCCCATCATCCCTGCTGGCCATGAGGCTGCTCCCCGTGTGTTTTTTGTTTTGTATCTATAAACACCGGTTCTTCGCCGAAGGCACAGGTCTAAAGCTCCTCATCACTGCATGTAACAAGGCACCAGAGAAAACACCGCATCATCCGTAACCATCAGCGTCTCGCCAAAATCGGCAGCGGTTCACAGAAAGGGTATTAGTACACGCGACCGGAGACGAGTCGACACTGGATCTAGTGCTCGGGAAGCAGTCGCACCGCTCACTTGATCTCGAGGAGCTTGACGTCGAAGGTCAACGTGCTGTTGGCGGGGATGCCGGGCATGCCACGAGAGCCGTAGGCAAGGTGAGCGGGAATGGTGAGGCGTCGCTCGCCACCAATGGCCATGCCGGCGATGCCAATGTCCCAGCCCTTGATGACCTGGCCCTTTCCGACCTTAAAGGAGAAGGGCTTGCCCTTCTTGTTGGCGTCAAACTGCTGACCGTTCTGTAGCTTGCCAATGTATCGGACACCGACGGTGTCGCCGTTCTTGACACTGCGGCCCTTGCCAAGCGTGCGGTCGTCGATGGTGATGCCCTGGACAACCTTGACGCCGGTAGCGGCCTTGCTCTGCTTGGCCTTCTCGGCGGAGCCCGTAGGGCCCTGCTCAAGGTTCTTGGCGAACTGAACCTTCTTGGCATCCTTCTTCTCCTCAGCAGCGACTGCCTCGCCCTTGTTGTTCTTGAGCTTCTTCTGCTGCTTCTTGGAAAGCTTGGTATCCTCCTTGGAGATAAGCTCGTCGAGGCCCTCAGCCTCCTCGGCGGAGCGCTTGTTCTTGCCCTTCTTGACTGGGACCAGCTTAGGAGCCTCCTCATCCTCAGACTCGATTTCCTGGATTCGGGGATCCTCGAGGCCATCGAGCTCGTCGCTCTCGTCGCTCTCTTCACCGCCAAGGCCATACTCAAGCTCATCAGGAGAGAGGTCATAATCGTCTTCGTCCTCATCGTCCTCATCCTCATCATCGTCCATGATGTAGTTTCCGGTGAGATAGATGGTGTGGGTACCGGTCACAACAAAGAAGACCTTCTCACCGTGGTTGACGGTGATATCAAGAGGCTGCTGGTAGTTCTGCAAGGGGCGCATTAGTGACCTGGTTGGAGACTTGATAGGTTTTGTTGGCTTACCCTCTCGGTGTCGAGAGTGCAGATGACAAAGTTCTCGAGATCGGCGCCCTCTTCGCTGTCATCATCAGAATCGTCCTCCTCGGAATCCTCGTCATCCTCCTCGATGGCCTTGGCCTTGCCCTTGGCCTTGCCATTGGGCTTGGCATCCTCCATCTCCTCGTCCTCAGACTCGTCCTGGGCGGACTCGAGGAGCTTCTTGATGGCAGCAGCCTGCTTCTGCTTCTTAGCCTTGGCAGGGTCGCTGGGGCCGCCGTTGGGCTCATCATCCGAGTCCTCATCGTCGTCAGAGCCGGCGAGGAGAGCCTTGAGGTACTCATCGTCAACCTCGTCGTCCTCGTCGTCAAGGCCGGGAAAGGCTCGCTTGACCAGTCGGAGAGTAGAGCGGGGGACGGTAGGCACGTTGCCCTCACCATCAGCCTCGGGCTCCTCGGTGGGATCGACGGCAGCCATAGTGATGCGGAACTGTAGGTTTCACCGTTAGAATCGAAGTTCGGCTGCTTGGCTGATGCGATCGCAAACGTCGCGCCGGCAAGCAGAAGCAAGGCAGTGCATCGCAAGGAATCGTGCCGCCTGTCCCATCATCCAGCCGAGAAAAGACTTACAGAAGCAGGGAAATCCATCGTGGCGGGAATCAAGATCTCGCCAGGCGGGACCTCGAGGCCGTAGACAGGACCGGGAACAGCAGACATCTCGATGGTGGTATATAGAAACAAGTAAATTACTCTGAAGAAATAAAGGGCGCGGGATAAAGTGTGTGTGAGAGTGAAGGAGGCGCAGAGATATTGGACAGAAGAGAGGTGCTTGTGATGAAATTATTTGAGGCTCTCGTTCACGGCGGACGAAGAAGAAACCAGAAAGTCAAGAAGCATCTTTGGAAAGCTTCGAAATTTTTTTCTGGGTCGTCGATAACCCCCCACCGCCAAAAACAGAAACCGCCAATGGGAGGTCGCGATAAGGCTCTTATCGTGATGGGGCGGTCGCTGTCTCAGCAACCAGATGGGCCCCCGCTGCTGTGCAGATTTTGGCGCGCTGCGAACTCCACCGCGAACCGAGAAACGGCGGCATAAGACGAGATGATGGTTTGAGTGGGAATTATTTCGGATCACAGTTAAGCACTTGAGTTGAAAACCAACAAGTCATCTCGAAGTTAGGATTAGGGTGGAATTTCTTGGCGCAGGCTGAATTAAGGAAGCTATTCAGTAGATTATTCTCCCGCCACATTGAATCAAGCCCAACCTGGATATCTATCGTTCGAAAAGGAGAGAACCTGAATCCCCAGCCGACATTAAATGGCTTGTCTCATCTTTTCACCTCGCATCGCGTAAAGTTTAAAAACCCGTGCACGCTTCTAGTTTGCCTTGCCGGCGGGCTTGGGTGACGACCCCAGACTCAGGAACCAGCCCTTGATAATCTGCCATGCCACTCCCAGCACAAACCTACTCTGACCCTCGCCATATACCTGAGATCGATCTCCCACATCCGTCAGCATCGCGCCCATCTCTGCCACTGGACCCGGCCAGCGCTCGGTGCTCGCGCGGGCAAAAGCAGCCATGAGATCGTTGCCGTTGGTCACACCACCTGAACTATCGTGTCAGCGCCTGCAACAAGGGCAAACATGGAAGATATGGAGGAACATACCACTTGACCATAGGTTTCCGTCCTGAACCCATCGATACCTGTCTCCCACCAGCTTCACCCCAGGATACCTCTTCACCAGTTCATCCTGCAAGCCCCTCGGCCCGCTCACAGTCTTGCCCTCCAGAATCCCCGCCGCACCGCAAAGGAACACGCCCGTGCACACGCTGAGAATATCTACCCCTTTGACGTTGAACTGGTCTCTGAGCCACCTCGTTGCGCCCTCCTCAAACGAGGCCGTCGGGTCCGGGCCGGGAACCACCACGATGTCCAGCTCCCCAGGCGCCACGGCCTTGTCCTCCCACGTGTGCGTCGCGCGGACCGTCAGCTCTGCCGTCAGCGGCACGTCCGGGAAGAGCTTTGGCGATGTGATGTAGCTGATCTTGGTGCTGGGCGCCAGGGCACCGATATGCGCAGGGAGCATGGGCAGCTGGCCGAGGTATTCCTTGGACATGGAGGCGAGCACGTCGACGGTTGCGACATCAAGGAACTGTGCGCCTGAGGGTATGAAGACGCCTATGTGTAGCTGCTTCGATGCCATGGTTTCTTGCTTCAGAAGCCACCCTCTCTTGTCAACTGAGCGACTTCAAAAGAAAATTGTCCCACAGAGTGTCCACAAGTAGGGACTTCGTACACGGTGACTCGGAGAGAAGGAAGAAAGTAGCAGATCTTGGTGTTTTGGAAGGACGGGTAGACAGCAATGATTCTTTTAAGTACATTCCTTGGCCGGGTACCATTCCTCTCTCGTCCGACCTCACCCAGGTTTGGACCGTCCTGCACTGGAAGGAAGTTGGGATACCGGCCCCGGAGTTGTTAGATGCCCCCATCATGAAGTCCTCAATCCGTCCCTCGGCGCGTTTTTGATTGGCCGAAACGACTTTAAGATCCGAGAGGGTCCGGAGCCTGTCAGAGTCGGCCCTGACCTTGCTCCACTTTCCGATGCTCTTGAGTATTCGGCTTTAGAGGCTGCCGTTTGCATGCCAACGTGACGTTCTTGTCTCTTCGCCGAGGCCGAAGGTGGTCGGTTGTATTAAATACTACGTAATCAAGCGTATCCTCAAGGCTCTTCCGCAAGTTCCGGTCCCCGACGCCAGATCAAGTCCTCAGCTTTCAAGGCCAGATGACCCTCCATCTTGGACTCAAGTCGTGAAGTCGTATCGTTACCTTGACCGACGTCGCAATCTATATGCTAGTCTATGCGCGCAACACCTGGACTTATGCCTTGATGCTGGTGCTGTGCCTTAACGCCAGATGACCCTCTCAAATCGAGGCCTCAAAACACCCAAGTCTGTATGGACCAATCCCTATTGCAACTCTCCAACATTAAATCCCTGCCACCCACAGATTCTTCGTCATCCCGAAATGTTTGTCATAGTTCGATCCTGCAATCGTCATGCATCCTTCGCGTAGTGCCTGATCTGCCAAATAGTGAGGTTGTCCTCGGCTTGTATCTAGGCCATGTCGTCTACTCTCACAATCGGAACGTGGCGTCGAGTGGCCTTCTTGCTCACGGTATAAACCAATTCTTGACCCCAGAGATGGCAGATCAGAGCCTGAGCACTGGGTATGGTGCCATACAACGGAGCCACAATGGGAATGACGAGGTAGTCGGTCCAGTTCTTTCGCAGAGACCGCCGGGAGAAATCCATACCATCAGCCAGGCCAGCATTGACCATCTCCCGCTCGCGGCTCGCCACGCCAACCCGATGGAAGCTCTCGTACAGGAAAAAGTAGACACTAATCTGGAAGAATCCAAAAATCCGGACCGTGTTGCACCAGGTGAAGATCCACGCCAAGTTCTGCGGGTCTTCGTTGCCCTCCGTGAGCTTGACATACAGCGTTGACGCCAGGACCAAGACAGCCATGTGAACCGGGAGGAAATGAGCCTCAAACAGCCGATGCATCATGTAGAAGACGTGCTCCCAGTGCGGTTCTTCGATGGTATTCTTGGTGATATCCGAAAAGATGCCATTCTCGCATGACTGGTCGCTGCTCTCACCATTCTCGGGAATGACGAGGTCGTTTGCATCGGCGCAAGTGCAGTGAAGAGGCTGGTGGACCCGGGATGTGTGCTTTCGATCCTGCCACATCTCAACCAGCTTGCGGAGCGCAAAGCCCGTGTCGAGAGCACCCCACATGTGACGCAGAGCCTGCTTATAGCGAGCTCGAATGTCGTTGAATGCACCTCCACCGCCGGTGACATTGCTCTGACTGACAGGGCTGTGGATGACACGGCTCGTCAAGTGGCCGTTGAGGGCGAAGAAGCACTTGATGTACATGTGGAGATCCTCGCCGATGGCCTCACTGCCACAGTCCCATCCACCAACCCTGTCAATCAGATCCAGCGGAAGAGAATAAACGGAAGTGGGCGGGGCGATGGAGGAGCCAGGGTAGAGACCAGACATGCCGGCAGCGCACCATATAATGTCGGCGGCACGGACAAGGGCGGGAACCGAGTGGGCGTTGCGGTCAAAGATGACGGGAGCCGAATAGAGAGTAGTCAACGCAGTTTCGGGATAGGAGAGATGCATGTTGGTGAGAAGGGTAAAGTAGTCGGGCGAGAGGTGGCTATCAGCTAGCGATGGACAAAGTTAGCTGCTCCGACAACGGGCAAGGGAGCTGTCATGGGGCGAGGCTTACCATCGATTCCGGTGACGATAATATCCTTCCTCACTCCCATTGAATACTTTTCACTCAGTTTACGTGCGGCCCACCCAATATTACTACCCTTCCCTGCGGCCTCGCCCGGTATGTCTGATGGATGAAGAGTAAAGTCGATCGATCGAAACTTCTTGGCAAATTCCTGGATTAGTCCCAGGGCCTTGGTCTCAGCGTTGGCCTCACGGTGCTCCATCCCGAGATAGACCTAGTACAACAATGTTAATCTACGGCTATAGACGAAAGGGTTGCGCATGCAGCATGTCAACAAGTTTTCAACCTTGGAGCATGATGGCGCGCCAGCAAGTGGTAAATGTGAGGCAACAGAATCGACTTACATCGTAGGAATCGTGCGCCTGAGGATGGGATGCCAAGACTTCGAGAGTTTCCTTGAGGGTGTCGGGTTCCTCCTTGTAGTTGGGAATGACGATGGCGTGGACTACATTGTCACCAACTCTCGACGCGCCGTCGGTGTAGAGCTCAGGATCAAGGTCGCCGGCTTCGCTGGTGGTAGAGGAGAAGCTGCCATTTTGACTGGAAATGAGTGTCTCGGAACTTGATACAGAGGTGTAGGAATCGCGACGTGACGCAAGTGTTTTGAGTTTGAGCAACGAATGGCTTTGAGCGGCCCGTTTCATGGTCTGAGTGAGGCTCCAGACAGTCCAACACGCGCGAAGGGGGAAAATGCAGACTAGAATATGCACGAGAAGGCAGTAGTACGAGAAGATAAAGGTCCAAATGCCTGCGCCTGTGGTTGAAGTGGATGAATAGTATGAGCCCTGACTGTCGGGCCGCTCATACTTGTATCGATGTTGCTCAAGTGAGGATTCGCGAGATATGACCCAGTAGCAGAGTGCGATCAGAGCGACCATGCTCAGGCCGCCGGCGCGTTGAGCGAACCAGTTGAAGAGAGACATTGCGGATAATAACTGGCGACGGTCGATAGGAAGAACCCACGGCGACACACGGAAGAGGAGGTGGAGAGTACCACGAGGTCCAAACTGCTCAAGAGGCAGCTTTTGCCTGAGGAGGATGAGGAGACAAGAAAGGGACGATGAATGAGCTGGATACAAGGCGGTCTCCCAGGGGATGAGGAAATGCGAAAGGAGGTGTTTGAGGCGGTGGGGATACGAAGAGGTAGAAGGGACGAGGAAGCTGAAGAAGATACTAAGGAGAACACGAGGCAGGGGGAATGAGGTTGAGTTTAGTTTGCGCGTGTGTGTACGTGTGCAAGGCTGAAGTGGGCTACTTGACCCATCCGACGAGGTCACGGTGAGACCAAGAAAAGTTCAACGGGTAAGCTCGATAGAAAGGAGATGCGCAGGTAGGTAGTATTGAGGTGTAGAGATTCTCCACAAGGCGGACGTTGGCAAGGTCTAATTCCACAGGACTCCGGTGCTCCGTCACCGTCCAAGCAACGGAGGGAGACACCCTCACCAAGCTCCTCCGTCGGTACCTGGTAGCCATAGCCTGATTGTACAGCCGTACGTCGCGTGGGTACCATTCCAAGTTGACCCGCCACGTACTAGATCACAGATCCTCCAAGTCTGTCATCACAGTTGATGGGGCCCTTCACAGGAAGGACCCGGGACTTGACACGGCTAAGATGGGTGACGACGGGATAGAAGAATCAGAGATCCATCCGAAATTTGAGTCCCAGTGTCAAGCCAATTTCGAGCCAATAAGCTAATGAATAAGCCAAGCGAGTCAAGGTGCAAACCGACAGCCCAAGTACCGTAGATAGTGCGGTGTCAAGCTTCTGATACCTGGCTAGCAGTGTTCATGGCCCATGTACTCAGTATCCGTTGCATATCCGTCCTCGTCGACAATCAAAGTGTGGCTGCGAGACCGTGGAATTCTGGGTTTGGTGTGGCCAAGAAAAGGTAGCTGCCAGTGAGTTGGACCACTCATGGACAAGCAATGGCCCATGATGCGAGATGTGATGCGCAGTGACCCCCCTCCAAAGCCCCATAGCAGGGAAGCACGAACCCAGATCCAGACTGGGGACGTGGGGCGCGTGGAGCCACTTCAAAGAGGCAAGACTCACCTCCAGCTTCAACGACGCAACGGGCTACCTCTTGAGGTGGTTGATGGGACGATGGACGATGGGGATCCGGTCGTTGTATTCGATACGTGGCGGCTAAGCGCACACTCACGCCAAAACAGGCTATAGAGAGGAACGTACGCGTCCAAGGTGCAGGTGATACGGAACTGATCAATATACTCCGACGGACTACCCGCCATCGAGACGTGGGTGGGTACAGTAGCTACCGCCTGAGGCGTTTGCTTCATTCCGTTTCCAGGGGATTCGTTCTTCAAAATATTTCCCCTGCTGGCGGCAGCCCTTGTTCTTTGGTTGTTTGGCCGGGGTTGCCTTGCATTGGCAGCCTTGATATTCGCGGTGCCTTCTTTTCGGGGACGTAAATGCTGGTTGCCAGCCATCATCGAAAGGGATGCGCCAAGGTATAGCTGTTTTTGATTGGCGGCTGAATGAATGGGCTCCTTTCTTTCGTCTTTGCACCGACGCAAACTAGATTCGGCTGGATGTGCTGCATCGATTTCGGGTAATGGACCGAGGCTGTGGATGTGCTTGTGGAACCAATCCTAACGTCCGCGATACCGCCGTTGATTGTTACCATGCTGCCGCCTGTGCCCCGTCTGTATCAGGTTCCAGGTCTTCCCTTCCTTTGCTGGACGATTCGACACGACCATCCAGCCCGTGGCCCCATGACCACGATCTGTGTGACCATGCTTCTAGTAGTGATATCCCAGCCCGGTTTTTTTTTTTGTTGGCGCGGCAGCCTTGAACATCTGGTTGAATCATGGTAACCTTGCCTCATCTCTCCTTGTTAAGATTCAAACCAGGCGGTCACAAGAGGTGCGATAGCCCGTTCAAGATTGGACCCTTGATTTGCGTCTGGTTGGCAACGTTGACAAGCAGCCATCTCTCACTGGTTGAAGCGTGGCTCACGAGGCAGGATTGCCTTCGTTGCCTTTGTGCGCGGCCGCTGTACCGCTGGCAAGGTGCCTTGTTGACCGCTGAGACATCGTTCGTCAATCGTAACGCAAGGCCACACCACGCGCGGCTACCACTGGTCCATGATGGATCGAGCCTTGCCCGGTTGTGTCATGGGCTCGAGCTTGGCGCCGTCTCTAGAAGCTCCCGCGGAACCCAATATTATTGAAGGCGTAACAACGACAATAGTATTGAGTCCGGCAATTAGGGCCCAGCTCGTTGATACATTGAACTGCGCGTCTCCGCCCATCCTCGGTCATTGGTTGGCTATCATTGGCCCACGGGGGACAGTGATTGGATCCCCTGCGCTTGCAAATATCCACCCCTGTCTATCTTCGGCTCGTTGAAGCGTCGGATGGGCCTTCAACCAGGCTTAAACGAACTGCACTTGGGCTTGCGCTTTGCGACGGAATCGTGGGAGGCTGAAAGGCAGACGGAGGCAGGGCCATGGGCCACCAACACGGCTCTCCCTTCCTCCCCGAAACCTGTTAGTGAAACAAGTCACCTCTGGTGTGGAATTTTATCATGGATTAGGCTCTAACCACGGCGGCCAGTATCGTTCGTAAAGGCAAGAGATGCCAGTTCGCGGTGGAGCTGATGTGCAGTGGTGGGAAATTAGTTGTCAAGCTCTTGGTGAGCCACAACTTGGTGCAGTGTTGAATCGATCGATAAATAAGCTGCCCCTGAAGGCTCGGGTTGCAAAAGCCGGGGGTGCGCGGGTATTATCTCCTGTTCCGCGCGGATTCAATCGACGTAGGCCTTGAATCGTAGGGCTAGTTTTCGGTTGCAGAGCGATACCGTTCGATGTCTTGTCGTCGCGACGAAAGGCGCATAGGAAAACGTCCTTTTCGCCGAGAGAGAATGCGTGATAATCGAAAACGAAATTAATGCGAATAATGCGCTTCGTAACGTTGCTGGATCCTCGCATGCTTCGCGTGTTCCAAAGTGTATCTTCAAGTCTCGTCAGATCGTGAGACTCCTGTCCCTGTTGACCAGCCCAACCCTGGCAGGTCGCCCATCATCCTTCCATTGCAATGCCATACTATATTGAACAAGCATGCTCCTGTTTCAATCCCACTCTTAGTTGACCATCTATAGCTGAAGTCTCGAGAGCGTACGGACCTGTCAAATGTTGCGCATTCTTGGCTCCGATCCGATCGAAGCAGCCACTTTCCGGTTTTGTTGGTTTATGCAGTACCGTCTGTGGGTTCTGTAATCTGGTTTTCGCTAAGGTGCCTTTTCGAACAGTTTCTGAATCGGTTTCGCAGCCTGATATGATGTGAGAATCGGGTCGCAGAGGATCTGTGGACAAACAGTATCGACACTGCTGGTCCATGGTTCGAGCACTCACATCAATGAACTTCTCGAGGTCATTGTCCAGGTTGGCCAGGTCGTCCTTTCTTCGCTTGTTGTCGGCAATGAGCTTCTGTTTCCGTTTCAGAAGCTCCTGCCGCTGCTGCTCCAGTGCCTCGCGTTCTGCTCTTTCGTGGTCGATACGCGCCACCATAAGGGTATTTTCGTCGTCGTTATGATGCTCGGGATGCTGGGCAAGAAATTCTTCCACGGGGATAAGAGGGAGCTGTTGGTACTTGTGGCTGTCAAGAATCAGCTGAACGTCACACCTTGACTCGCCTTTGCCTTGGCGCGAAAGATGGTTTGGCTTACTCATAAGACTCGCAAGCGGTGATCTCTCCCTGGAGATGTCGTTGCTCGTAGTACAGATTATGGAGTTGGAGGTGCAGGCGGTCAACCTCCTGGCGTGCTTCGGCCGTCTCGGCTTTCGTTTCACGGGCCGAGAGGCAGGCGCTTCGATGAAGTCCCCGCAGATGAGAGATGTTAGTGAAGAGCAGCTTCTGCTGCTTGGAGACCTCGGCCTGTACTTCAGCGGAGGGCGGTCCTTCGTTGTATCCCTGTTCGGCCAGGTTGACGAGGCTGCTGGCTTGGTCGCGTGCCTGGTCTGAAATCTGCAAGACGGCAACGAGACTCGGCTCGGTGACGACTTTGTCGATCGCCATTGTGCTCGGGTATGATGCTAGGTAAGGTGATGCTAGGAAAGTGATGTGGTGCGAGTTGCTGCGGTTCCGGTGTGTGGAGGGATGGAGAATGACTGAAGAAGATGAGATGCAACTCCGACAGTTCCGTGGACGACAAGGCTGGTTTGTTCGTAGGTGGAAAAAGCGGGGCCATTAACAAGGCTGAGATGTGACCCTCAGCAGAGTGTTGGAAGATTTAAAACGTTGATAATTAGTTAGTAGAGACGCTAGTCTATGACATCGATTGAGAAAGAGTGCATCTTTTAATACACATCTATAGATGTAGGCTAAGTAGTAGTCATAATATCTATTCGCTCTATGCATTCACGATAAGGCGACATTGGGCACCTTGAGGACACCAATCTCAACCGATGTGTGAGCAATGCGCCAGCCTCCCAACTTCAGCTATTGTCTCTAGTGAACGTAGAATAAATACGAGTACCGTATTTTCTAATCCCGTCACATTTAACCCTCGTGCGTTGTGTGAGGCCGGAGTTTCTCTCCTCAGCCTTGGCACCTACCGGCGTGTGTGTTTCGAACAAAGAAAAAGTGGACAAAAATGATCTAGGCATGATTTTTAACACATTTCCAGATTATTTTTGGCACACCCAGTCATGGCCAGAAACCATCCTCCCGCAAAGGTAGTCAAGCTTGTTGAGGTGGTCCATTTCTGCATGCGAAGTCATTATATTAGCCCAAAACACAGTATGACCATAAAATCTACTCCACCTTTCTGCGATGAAGATGTTATTCTGGTGTATCTGGGCTGGCCTAAGTTCTGACGAAGGCCTTCTTCGAGTGTAGAGGCGCCCTCGAACTCGAGAGAGATATCTTTACTCGATGTCCCTTCTCGCTTAATTACTACTACGTATTAATATATACTTGGAAGGCTATATATGCAGTGGGAGGCTCTCTCGGGGGCTGATCGGTCTGGGCTCCCTACCCAACAAAATGTCTAACAACCTCCTACTCCGATTGTTCTTGGCCCAATCGCCGATAAGATCTACACACAGATACGCGAGACTCTCTTGTTAAGGCGTCATAGGTTCGAATATCGCGGATCATCATCTCGAAGTCGGATATGTGAGTGGGATTCTCAGTGTGCTCGAATGACCCAAGTCCCTTATAGCTTCAGGACGTGGGCAGCAATGGACGTCTGGCGCAACAATATTTCCCTAACGGATGGCGGTGGGGGGCGTGGCTGACAAGAATTCCCGGCCATCCTCCGAGACACTGGGGTAAAACATAGTCGTAAGGGCGAAGATTTGGCAGCGGACGGAGTGACGAGGGCCGTCTCCTTGCACTGGTTTAGATAGCAGCCACCATCCTACAGCTCGTAGCAGAGCCCTGTGAGACAAGAAAGGGGCAAATTCAACAATGACTCAACGGCGAGTATGCTGTTGTCGGGACGAAAAACCTCCATTACTGCGGGTTCCAGCACGTGTAGGAATGCCGTGGTTAAATGCGTCGCCAGAACACAACTGCCTAGGCTCTTTGCTGACAACCAGAAGCTGTGTCAACTCGGCATCTTGAAACCTTGCTCGAGATCACCGAGCCAATGCTGCCGCCACGGTTCCCAGCCGGCACTTGCGCGTGCAGTGAAACTCCTATCGATGAGGCCAGGGCAGATGGCTAATTCCTCATCCGTTGGGCCGAGTTCGTCTTGCTCGAACGCCTCTGCGGCAGCACGTGTTGTAAATCTCCCATGACCAATATACTAACTTGTATCACTGGCTCTGGCCTGCTGATGGTGATTGAGCGCTAATGTTGGGAGTTCCGGCTGTAGGAGAGTGAGCTTCGGATCAAGTATTGAGATGTCCCTCTAGATGCGAGTTGAGGGCAGAAGGAGCGATCGCGTGCGGAGGAGGGAACGAACGCCCCTGATGCATGAAGGGATGAGGTACTCCATGACACGCGTCTGCCCGTACGGAGTTTAGGAACGACGGTGGCTTGACAAAGTGCTTGGGTTGGGCTGAACCTCCTTGAAGGCGATCCAGATGGGGGATAGGCATGTGATAAAGAGAGGCTCACTTGTCATTTCCACTCATTTATCATGGGCTGATGACAGGCAGCTCTTGGATATGATCTCGAGATGACCGCCTGAATCAGCCTCTGAATCACGGGCATCAGCCTTAGATCAGCCCAAAGCCCCTCCATCCCTGTCCTCCATCCTGTCGAGGGAGGTCACCTCCATGCTTCCTTGGTCAGGAACAGGGACCAACCACCACTGGCATTCCATCTGCAAAAGCTCGTGGGGGGAGCATCGGAGGGCGTTTCTGGGCGGGGAGCGCCATTGGCCAGACTCAACACCCTCTCCGCTCTTGAAATCCACTCGCGGGCCGTGGCGAGCTGAGTAGCCGAGCTTTCCATGTGAGAGACTCCAGGACGGACATGCTCACGAACTTGTCAAACGCCTCATCAAAATGCCTTGTCTTCTGGTGTCGATGGGAGGGAGAGAAATGCTCGGTGGGCGAGCTTTGACCCTTTCCCGAAACATCCACAATGGAATCTGGCCTGGGTGACGTAGCTTGGTCGGCTTGGCCAAAAGGCTCACGGCGCATTAAATTTCCTTCTAGAAAGCTACCCAATGACCGTCGCTGGCGGTTTGCCAGTGGCGGCCTCTAGGAACCCAACAAGGGGATCTCCGGGACGCCAAGGTCGCCCCCGGAGCCGTCATTTCACCTGCTGGGATCCGTTTTCTCGATTTCCTTTCCCTCGTCCAACAGTCGGGTCGCTCTCAACTTTTGTCCGTCCCTCACTCAACTCCCCATTCCTTTCCATCCTGCACTACTTTGTACCTAGGTAGTGTGCCTCTCCTTGGATCTTCGCTTCCTGTCTCATCATCCAGACGGCGAAGCATCCTCTCCTTTCTCCCTCCTTAATCGAGACCATCATATCATTTCACACCCCCCAACGCTTGGCTCCCATTCCTGCAGATCCCTATCCCCCCAGTGAGCCAAAAAAGTTCCTGTACCTCAAACCACCGCCAAACTCGGCAATCGTCCTCCCCACGTCAATTCCCCCAATCATCCGCAGGGCCGCAAGGGTGCTTTTTCGTCGCGGCACCCAACTTCTCCCGACTCTCGTAACCGGCAGCAACCAATTGTACTCCTCACTCCTCACCCGTGGCCTGAACAAAGCCCAGATCCGCATGTAAAGCACGAGAGAGTTTATCGCCGCATAACAGCATCACTGGCTGGGGGTCCTGCGAGTCGTTTGTCACTATCGTTGCTCCGTTGCAGCGTCTGTCAGCTTGCACGTTGTCCTTGCCGTCCCCGACACCGGCATAAACACCACAACTGCGCGTCTCCAGTCACAAACCTCCATCATGCCCGACGTAACTACCGCCATTACCACGGCCTGTGCCTACCAGGCCCGGGACGGCGATAATTCAGCCAGTGTCTCCGGATCCGAAATCCGCCCCAGCGCCGAGCCCCGTAAACGACGGCATTCATTCTTCATCCCTCGGAGACGATCCATCGTGGGCCACATCATGGAAGGCGAGGAAGGTCTACTGCTCAAGGTCGACTTGTTCCTCTCCGAGCTCGAGCGCCGTCTCGACTTTATCGAGAGCTATGTCGACCTGAGCAAGGACTCCAGCATCTCCCGTGCCTTCTCCACCCTCCAGACAGTCCGTACCCGATGTTCCCATGCCTCCGAAGAGGTCCTAGGCGCTGGTCGGCGCCGATTACACATCATGGTCGAAACTTTGGAGACGAGATATCAGGAAACCCTTGACGCCGCTGAGTCACTCAACGAGAAGGCTCGAGTTGGCGTTGATCTGCTCGAGAATATGCTCTCCGACTTCGAGAATCGGGCATACAAGCTACGCGAGCAGGGTTTGGCAAATGCCGCCAATGCTGCGGAGGCTTTCATGGACGAGGGCCGCCGGGTCGCTAATGAGGGTATTGAGCGTGCCATTCAGGCTGCCTTTTCTCTAGAGGAACACATTCAGCAGGCCATCATCCTTGCCAAGGAGGGCCGCCTCCTCCGCTACGAAGACCTTCCCTCGCCTTGGCGAAATAATCCACACATCAAGAAGGGCTATCGCTTCACGGAATCGAAACTCGAGTGTGTCTGCTCTGCCTTCAACCTCTCCAATGAGCTGGTAAACATCTGGTCTCATGCCATCGGCCTGGTCCTGGTGCTTGCGATAGCCCTCTACTTCTACCCGAGCAGCGCCAACTTTACACTCAGCACCAAGAGCGATGTCTTCGTCGCAGGCGTCTTCTTTGTCATGGCTTGCCTGACCCTGGTGTGCTCAACAGTCTGGCACACCATGAATGCCGTCGCTGATGTCGACGCCATCTCCATTTTTGCTTGTGTCGACTACACCGGAATCTCGCTGCTCATCGCTGCCTCCATCATGACAACCGAGTATACGGCCTTTTACTGTGATCCCATCAGCAGGTGGATCTATATGAGCCTGACAGCATTCCTGGGACTCGGCGGCGTTATTCTTCCCTGGCATCCTCGATTCAACGGCGCTGACATGGCGTGGGCCCGAGTTGCATTCTATGTCGGTCTGGCCTTGACCGGTTTCATGCCCATCGTTCAGCTCGGGTGGACTCACGGGATAGACTTCGTCTACAATTTCTACTCGCCCATTTCCAAGTCGATCTTTGTCTACTTTAGCGGTGCTGTCGTTTATGCCAGCAAGATCCCGGAACGGTGGTTCCCTGGTTGCTTCGACTACGTGGGTGGTAGCCACAACCTCTGGCACGCGGCGGTCCTTAGCGGTATTTTGTTCCACTACACGGCCATGCAGACGTTCTTCTCCAACGCTTTCCACCGAGCAGAGGGCGGTTGTCCCTCATACTAAGAGCCATACGATGCATTCGGCACACCAGCATGAGACGATCTTCCGCCCATTGGCATTCCCGGACCCAACCAGGATCGAGCAAATACCTGCATCATTCAACGGTCAACGCACTCGAGCTTTCTGCAGGACTGCTTCCAGCGGCGACACAGGGCTTGACAATAGTGCAACGACTAAGAGAAGCGCTTCATGCTTACTACGAGTGCTAGACTTTGTACACGCCTTGGCGGCAAGTGCATTCACTTCGCTGTGGCCGGGCCTCGCAGTCAGGACGAAATTTGCTGGTTTTCTGATGGAGACCTAAGAGACATGGCCAAATGTGGCTGCTCAGTGTGGAGTAGTGTATCTGTGCCTCCATGGACGTGGATTGAAACGAGCCTCCGATGTTTGACGAAAAGGATTTGCATATATACCGGCGTTATCTTTGGGTGGGAAAGTGTCCGAAGTTGACACACCTGGAATGGTTTATACTCTGGACAGAAGAACTCTGCATTGCTCTGCAACACGGGCGTAGGTAAATAATAGATGAAATTGACCGTATCTTCATTATTCAACAACATGATACCACGTAGTAATAAGGCCGTCTCGCATTTTGAATCACCTGGACGAAGTACACGTAAGAGCGCCAAGGTCCCCCATCATTATCATACAATTATGTTCCTGCCAGTCCCCATCATCATTATACGTGTAAAGGTCGTTCATAAATATGTATACATCTCGGGATGCCGCAGTCGCATCTAAAACGACGCTCAACGATGCCGTTGGCGCCGCGAAGTAGCTGGATATAAGCTCGTGTATCGGATGCCGGAAGCTGCGGCCAGGCTGCCGGACCGGGCTGTTTGTGAGCTATGCAAGGGGCATGGCTCAGGGAAATCTTCCGATTCACGTGGCGGGTATGCACGTCAATGAGTCCGTCCTGGCTAGGGCCCCTGCTCGATGGTGCCGTGCGTCGATGGCGGTGTTGCTCGGCTGGTTGTGGTGTGATGCTGCAGCAACTGAAGAAAGTACCGAAGTACCCTAAATTATCCAGGTTGCTCGGACCGCTGCTTGATATTAAAGAGCATGGGATACAATCTCGGAATACACGTCGTCTGGGATCTTCTTAATAATACCAATGGTGACGGATTTGACGAGATCGGCGTTGAGTTGCGGGAAAGACCTCAGGACTTTATTGGGGCTATTTTCTTGTGAGCATTTCGATGCGCTTTTTGCCGATCATGACGGGGGAAAAATCACCTGGGCGACTGGAGAATCTGGGATCGCATAATGGTGAGCTGCGCTACAATACACACGATGTTGAGATGCGGTCCGTAGGCGAACAAAAAGTCCCATAATCGCAGCACCTCAGGCAAGGGTGGTGTGCAGGCGCAGAGAGTCAGGACCGAGGGGAAAGCGTAGATCTCGGCAGAGAGACCCTTGGCTGTGAGATACATGCTCAGCTTCGGATCCACGATGGCCAGGACTTTATCCACCAGGGCGAGGCCACGGTGGACGCCGTCCATAGCGCCGCGGATGTATCCTGGGCATTCGCGGGTTAGAAGGGAGTGAAAGGCGACGAAGGCCTCAGCCTCACTACGTGCTGCGTAGAGGAACGGGGCGGCCAGGACGTTCATGCCCTGGACGTAGGTGCCAGGCTCCAGAGTCGCGGCACCTGCGCCAGATTCAGAGCCCTCAGTCGTGAGGGTCAAGGCACGAGCGCGATTGCGAGCAGTAGGGGAGGATGTGCTGGCCTGAGATTGAGAATGGCCAGAGACGCTGCCATCTCCAGGGATCGAAGCGCGGCTACTGCCTGGCCGGCTTTGGCGCTGTTCCTCGCGGGCATCATGCAGCCTCCATGCAATAGCGTTGAGTAGCCGGATCAGGCTCGCCTCGCTGACGCGCCGACGGAAGAGAGGGTCTGTTGTGAGGGTGCGGAAGGTGTCGTTGCGGATCTTGGAGTAAGCGGGCGAGGCTCCTCGGTGAATGAGGGCGAGGTAATCGTCAGTCGACAGGATCGGGGCATCGAGGAGGACAAGCCAGACGTATATCCTCAAGGTTGACTGCAGCGAGAGGTCATTATTAGTTCTAAAGGGAAACAGTTCGTGTTGCTCACCATGCCATCTTCAGCACTCTTGACACCGCCATCAATCACCTTCCATCGCGCGCTCTCCAGAGCGCCCAGGAAGTCTCCGTCGGTCGGCCCCTCACGGATGATTTGTTGTAGCGACAGATGGCCATGCGAGAAGACGGGCTTCCTACTCCCGGCGCGCTTGCTGGCCGTGACGACGTTCATCTGGTGTACCAGAGGTGGCGTGGCATCGCTATTGGCGCGGCCGCGCTGAGGCGAGCGATTGATGTTCTGCGAAGCGTTCGCTGAGCCGGCTGGAGCCCCGCCAGCCGCTGGTGATGATCGCGTGGGCGAGACATTGTGCTGGCTCTCGCGCAGTCGCTGCTGGGAGATCAGCGAGGGCGGGTTGGAGGCGCGGGCGCCGAGATTGTGTGCGGACTGCAGGCGGCGAAGGGCGCGGTGAGTTCGCGGCGATGGCGGGGCCTGGAGCTGGGTCGTGATGGAGGCGGGAAGGGAGGGGATCGCTGGTTTGGAAGAGGCGGCAGAGGAGGTGTTGCAGGAGGGCTCCGACATGGTTTTGTGGTCAAGGTATGGTGGTGGTTGGCGGGAGGATCAGGAAGACATGAAGATGCAGGGCGAGCCAGACTTTGTGAGGATTGGAGGCTGAGATTTTGGTGCAGATTGGCATTTAGGGCTCGTGCTGATATCGTTGCCAGAGTCAAAGTCGGCATGCGACCATCCAAGCTGGTTCTCCTCTTGGAGTGTTTAGCGGGGAGGCTGGAGGCTGGCTGATGGCTGACGGAGTTTCTCTGGTGGTTTCAACGAGACACGGTGGGACAGAGCTGAAGGGAGCGTTTCACCCATCGTGTCGGTTTCGCGTTCTGCGCTGGCACTTTAACTCGGGGCTAACAATTAGTGTCTACTCCGTATAAACAGAAGAAATACTCGCGATGGTTATTCTAACGTTTTTACTTGCGCAAAGAAGTCTTGAAGACTTTCACATATTGTTGCGCCTCCCTTGTCTGAATGGAGGTGGCAAGGAAGGGAGTACAATTTGAAGGAGGCTGGGGTGGTGAATTTCGGTCAACGTAGGGAGACCCCTGACATGATCGATTTTCAGGCTGAGGGTATTTCATTGGATGTAACATTTGAGGCGACCAAGTTGCTTCAATCCTTCGCATCGGGCCTGGTGCAAGTGAATATACACCTATGTGCGGGAGCTAGCAGTCTGATCACTCTGCAGCCCTGCACACAAAAGCTGGGACGGCTCCATCTTCAAAAGGATTGTATACTTCATGGATCTATCGGCTCGTGTAGGCAAAGCCATCCCAAAGCACCCGGTTTCCCTATGTCATGATGGTTATGCGACATCCCTACGTGGAAAGACGAGTCCCGGAAACTCAACATTTGCCATGACCCAGAATCCCACTGTTCTATCCCGAAACATCTCAGTCTCGTTAATAATGACGATCTGTATGGAGTACAAGATACACAGAACGTGGGGTTTTATTTCATTTGCCATTGTCGAGGAGAGGTCACAGAAAACCCCACGCCCGGAAAGCGTGTGCGCTATTGCCGTGAAAGGCTAGGCGGCGATTGCGACATCGATCATGCCCAGGCAAACCACCAGCTTTTGCATCATTCAGAGCCCTCACAAGCCCCCCGAGCGCCGCTGGACTCGGTCATGTACGCACTTGTTACGTGGGTAAAGATGGGGAAGGGAATCAATCAGAGTCTTCCATTGACTCCTTTCGAAGCTGCGACGGCCCGATCTGCCCCTCCAAGTTGTCTGGGTCCTCGCGGGGGTTTGCCATCCCGACTACCGATGTTCCGGAGTCGGTTCGATCTTGAGATGGGTCTTTTCAAGTTTTCAGTCGGGATAATTTCTGCTCTTTCCTAGAATTTTTTCTTTTGGTCTGTTTCTATACGGCTATCCACCGTTCTCATATTCCTTGATTCATCGTTAATCACCGCAAGGCCCATCTGCCTGAAACCCGGGTTCATTTCACGGTCTCTTCTTCCCCGTACCTAACATCGTATTCTTTGGCTATCCCATGTGTTAGCCCTGCGATGTCGTCTTCATCCCCACGATATTCGTCATCGGCCTGACCTAAGACCCCAGACCACAAGACCCAGGAACCGCCTCTAAACTGCTATCCTATTCGCCAAACCAGCATCTTTGCACCGCCCTGTATACCGCATCACCCTCTGGTGCATCTCCCTCCACGCTCCTGTATCGAATCAGCCACGCCAGCCTGGCCTGGTGATTGCATCCCATGTCTCAGGGACCGCTGTCTGTCTTCGTGGGTGTAAGCTTCCTTCTTCGAATTACCGGAATATATCACAGATGGGGCCCCAGCTGTCCAAGATAATCCCACTCTCTCAGCCCCGAAGCAGTCATTGCAGAGTTTGGTAACGCTTGCTGTTCTCGTCGCCAAGGTTATTCAGCGATACCCTCCAGCACCTCCTGGACTCTTCGTTGGACATTAGTCGCTTCCATCCAACTAGCACTTGCGCGCATGTAAATTACAACCCGAAACCTTTCTAAAAACCGGCGCTCCTCCTCCCAAATGCCAGGCCGCGCCGCTGCTTTTAGCCATGGCCTGGCCAATATCCTTGGCATCAAGCTGGAGGACCAGAAGGCCGACCTGCAAGACGATGTGACGAGAGGCGAATCTATCCTATCGGTTCAAAGCAACAGTTCCTTCTACGAGACTGAGCCTACGTCAGCGGAATGGCTCCGCGAACAAATCCCGTCGCGAGAGGAACTCGCCGAATACGGCACGTCTCTGTTTCCTTTTCTCACATGGATCGGCCACTATAATCTCCAGTGGTTTGCCGGAGACTTGGTCGCTGGCATCACCATCGGCGCAGTGGTCGTCCCCCAAGGCATGGCCTATGCAATGCTGGCCAACCTGGAGCCTCAGTTTGGCCTCTATTCATCCTTTATTGGGGTGTTAATCTACTGGGTGTTTGGCACGTCCAAGGACATCTCGATCGGCCCCGTCGCCGTGCTCTCTACCGTTGTCGGAAACGTCGTCCAAGACATACAGTCCTCCGGCAGCAGCATCCCCGCCCATGCTGTTGCGTCTGCCTTGTCTATCATTGCAGGCTGCGTCGTCCTCCTCATCGGGCTGCTCAGATGTGGTTGGATAGTCGACCTCATCTCCATCACTTCTCTCTCCGCTTTCATGACGGGCTCTGCCATAACCATCTGCGTCGGCCAGTTACCCGCGCTCTTGGGCTTGTCGGGAGTCTCGAATCGCGAGTCGCCTTACAGAGTCCTGGTTAATACTCTGGAGCACCTCGCCCATGCCAAACTCGATGCCGTCGTCGGCCTATCGGCCTTGGCTATCCTCTATCTCATCCGTCTCGGGTTCACTATCGCCGCAGACCGATTTCCAAAGTACAAACGGGTTCTATTCTTCGCCAATACCATGCGGACCGTTTTCGTCATCTTGGTGTACACGATAATCAGCTGGGCTCTTAACATGCATAGACGAGAAACCCCCCTTTTCAAGATCCTGGGGGCCATTCCTAGGGGTATGTTTCTGCAGTCCTATAACAACGCAATGATGCTGATGAATCTTGCAGGTTTTCAGAACATCGGCGCCCCCACGATAACATCAGAACTGGTCTCTGACTTTGGGCCATATCTTCCAGCCACAGTCATCGTCCTGCTTGTTGAGCACATAGCAATCTCCAAATCATTTGGAAGAGTAAACAACTACACCATCGACCCGTCCCAGGAAATGGTTGCTATCGGCATGGCCAACCTTATCGGACCCGTCTTTGGCGCATATCCTTCCACAGGCTCCTTCAGCCGAACGGCGATCCAGTCTAAGGCTGGCGTGCGGACACCTGCGGCCGGTGTTATCACGGCCCTTGTCGTTCTTCTCGCTACCTACCTGTTAACGGCTGTCTTTTTCTACATTCCGAGTGCCGCCTTGGCAGCTGTCATCATCCACGCCGTAGGCGATCTTGTCACGCATCCCAACACCATCTACCAATTCTGGAGGGTCTCTCCGATAGAAGTCTTCATCTTCTTCACCGGCGTTTTTGTCAGCATCTTTGCCCAGATAGAGGATGGCCTGTATGCCACCGTTTGCCTCTCCGGGGGTGTTTTGGTCTACCGAATACTCAAAGCCAAAGGCCGATTCCTGGGCAAGGTCAAAGTCCACTCAGTCATCGGAGACCATGTCATTGGAGACGATCATCGAAAAGTCGTGGGAGAATACGGTACGTTTGAGAACTCCGAGACGTCGGCGCGAAACGTCTTCTTGCCGGTTGATCATGGCGATGGTTCCAATCCTGAAGTCCGGGTTGACCACCCGTATCCTGGTATTTTCATCTACCGATTTTCAGAGGGTTTCAACTATCCAAATGCGAATGCCTCGTTGGATTACTTGACGGACTTCATCCAAGCCGAGACACGACGCAGCAGCCCCGAGGCATTCGAGCGCCCAGGAGATAGGCCATGGAACAACCCAGGGCCGCGGAAATCTGCTAAACGGCCAGCGGATTCTGACCCAGATTCTTGGCTGCCGACATTGAAAGCGGTGATTTTAGACTTCAGCTCCGTCAACAACGTCGACATCACTTCCATCCAGCGACTCATCGATATTCGCAACCAACTCGACCTATATGCGGCCCCCGATACTGTGGATTGGCATTTTGCATGCATAAATAATAGATGGACCAAGCGAGCACTTGTTTCTGGGGGATTCGGCGTCCCGTATAAACCCGATAGCCAAGGAACGCAGCGGGGATGGAAATCAATCTTCAGCGTTGCTGAGATTGGAGGAAAGGACTCTGCTGCAGCGCTGGCTCAGGAGGCGAGCCAGCATGGCTTCACCGCCAAGCATAGGGATCTGACTGAAGAAGAACCATTGGTAGGCAAGTTCTCTACTGGAGAATCCTACGGTGCAATGTCCACAGGAGAATTGGAGAAGCAGAGGAGGAGGGGAGCGGTAGTTCACGGGCTGGACAGGCCGCTCTTCCATGTTGATTTGACGAGCGCGTTGCAGAGTGCAATTGCAAATGTCGAAGGGAAGACGGATTTTCAGGTTTAAGGCATCAACAGTTGATTTAGAGGTTAGACTTGCGGCATCGTCAACGGCGTTTGTGTGGTCAGGGGACGGTCCTTGGGAAGCACAGAAGCGAGCGAGCATTTGACTCTTGGCATGACTGTCGACACTGAGATAGAATTTGCTATTACTGGAAATAAAAGTAGAAACGGAAACATCTAGACTTCACGGCTGCATAAGTTTCCTCCAGGCCTCGGCTTGTATGAGAAAGAAGGGTCACATGACCTCGTGCAATGAGAACTACTCCTCTTTACGCGTCTTCGCGTCCACCGCTGGTGGACCCTTGCAACCTGCGTCATTCACTCCTTCTGAAGCTGGGATTAATCACCCCCTGGATGCCTGTTCCGCGAGAAACCTCTCCAACTGACACAAAGACTTAAGAACAACGTTCTGTTTTCATTCTGTGAATCCCAACCTTGGGACATCCTCGTCGTCTCCCGACTGCACCGACCCTCTTGCAACCATGGTTGCTGGATATCAGCGGCTGAACGAGAAGAAGACGCAGCCGAATCCCAACATCGTCTTCATCAAGCCTCTGAAGGGACCTGATGAGAAAATTGCCCAAGACTTTCTTGAAAGAATAGCAGCACAATGCCGTACGTTACGCCCTGTCTCTAATCCTAGACCTCCCATTTAAAACCGAGCACTCTAGGGCCCATCATGAGAGAACATCACCTCTACGTTACTTCCTTGGAGGAGTACGAACCCAATCGTGAATTTGTCGGGCGGAATTTCAACGCAGGAGAAGTTATCCAGCTTGTCCTCAAGTCGCCCAGTACGGGACGCTGGCTGCCGTTCAACTACGTACAGATGGTGATGATGCATGAGCTGGCTCACTGCAAACAGATGAACCACTCGCGAGCCTTCTGGGTAGTCCGGGACTCGTACGCGTCCGAAATGCATGCTCTGTGGTCGAAAGGCTACACTGGAGATGGCCTCTGGGGTCGGGGTGCAAATCTAGCAACCGGTGAATGGGAGAAGAATACCGTGCTTGCTGATGATGTTCTGCCGGAGCACCTCTGCGGAGGCACATACAGGTCACGGAGGAGGAAGAGAAAGGCGAAACCCCAGCCGACCTACCAGGAGAGAAAAGAGAAGAGAATTCTGAAAAAGTTTGGCAAGAATGGAGTAGCACTGGGGGCGGATGAGGAGACCAAGGTCAAGCTGGAGAGCGGCAGGAAAGTACAAGCAAAGCCTCGAGTGGCCGGAAGTATGAGAGGCCGCGAACTTCGAGCCGCAGCAGCGCTGGCACGCTTCGAGAAACAGAAGGTCGAGCCGGAACCACTCAAGGATGGTGATGAGACGGAATCTTGCAGCGATACCGAATACGAAGATGAACTAGGCGGCGACTCGAAGGACGCAGTCGACGCCCATGGCAGGAGACTTGTCGACGGACAGGGGAGGGGAATGGTCAGAATCTGCGCAGACGAGGATGCAAGTGATCCGTCGGCAAGGGATGAGACCAAGGAGCTTCAAGACATGATCAAGAGGATAAAAAAGCCAGAAGCGGTGTCACAGATATGTGAGAAAGCAAAAGTGCAAGGAACCAGCAGTCGGCCAGGCGAGTCATCTACCGAAACAACGGGCATTACGATTAAGGCGGAGCCCGAAGCCGGCCCCCGAGGCGTCAACAGCTCGGCGAGGTCGATATTAAACGGCGAAGGTGGTTCTAGTCAAAGGCGGCCGGCAGTTGACGACGATTCAAGGCTGTCTCCGAAATTAACCCCCCAGCTGGGCGGTCAAGCCAGAGACAACGAAATGGCTGCAGGCAGGACGTGCTCAATGTGTTCATTCGCCAACCCCAGCCTGGCGCTCACATGCGCCATGTGTGCTAATGTGTTGGATCCGGCGTCGACGCCGGGCTCATGGCGGTGTTTGAGCGATTCATGCAAAGATGCCCTGTATCAGAATGCTGGTGACTGTGGAGTGTGTGGGATATGCGGGAAAAGACGGAGAGATACGGTGTAGGCTTATGTACGATGAAGGTTGTGCTCTGTCGTTTGGCCATGAGTCGTTCTTTTCCTCTGGCGTTCCTGTGAGACGGGGGATTCATGGGCTGATTGACAACTGGGATCTGGACTGTCGAGGATGTCTTCTTAATGATTAACGATACGGTATGAACACTGGAGACGGGCTCTCAGCAAGATTCATTTTCCAATGCAATATCGTATGTTTCGACAGAGATACGGGCGGGAGTTTGACGCCATTCGGGATACCCATGTCCTGTCGTTTCATTCTTTGTTTCACCGCAACCGAAACAGCGCCGTACCTAAATCAACTACGTGGATCCCACGAGACTAACGCGGGACTGGAATGCGGGATCCAAGCAGTGCATTGATTAGGAGCGGGAAGGGATCATGTTAATCTCGGCTTCAATCCGGGCTACGAGATCTGAGTGGTGCGTGGAAGGCTATCGCATCACATTGACGATGGGGAGGGCGATCCGTTTGTTTATTTGGTTCCTTTTCATCACCTCCTTATCCATATTCACTTCTTGTTTATATTCATCATGAAACAACTCACTTCCGGTGGGCGTTGTTTAGAACTTCGTTCAATATCACGGCAGGATCTGTGATTGCCCGCTTCATTCGTTTCCGTTCTCTTCCTGACCCTATCTCGACATCGTGGCATTCCTCAAACTTTTAGACGACAAGATTGTTCCCCCTTTATCTCAGCATAGTTCCCATTCCCTCATTCCCAGAATCCATCCTGGCCCCCATTCATCATGGTCAACACCCGGAGCTTCTTCCCTACCGCCCTGTTGCTTGTGAGCGCCGTTGCCGCCGAAGCCGCTCCCCAAAGCCATACCGTTCTGACGAGCGTTCCCTACATGCCGCGCATCCCCAGCGCAGCCAAGCATCACGAGGTCCTTCGGGCTCGGGCCGTGATGGAGATGGACCACAGCATCTTGGAGAATGTGAAGTGTCTCGACCCCCAACAGTACGTGGCGATCCGCAGTGGATTATCTTCGCAGGCGACGAGGGTACCTGAGCACATGAGTGTGAGAGCAGGACTTGCTTACATCTTTTCATATTTTCTACAACAGAAACATCATTCTTCACGACGAAACAATCGCATTGCTGAGCATCTGCGGCGGCATGCCTGGCTCCATTGACCGGTGCCAGGGTGCCCCGACGAGGACGACGGGCGAGGTCGGCACGGCGTTGTTCAAAGTTGCAGCGTCAGAGGTAGGCGCGGGCATCACGATATCAAAGGAGCAGTGGATGCGGTGCGTTCAGGCGGCGCGGGCCGAGTGTCCGGCGGGAAGTCTAGAGGCGACATGCAGGGGCGGCGCATCGACGGGGAATGTGAAGTTTACGCTGGAGAGCCCGCGTGGCGTGGAGCTATGAGGGCGAATGATAGAAGAGAGCCGAGCTGGAACTGAGAATGGCGGTGAGGCGGGAGCAAGAGGGTAGCACGGGGGGGCGGCATGAGAGGGAGGAATGGAGGAAGTGGTTGAGTTGAGCTGTGTCTGTGTGCGATAAGAAAAAGGGCGGGAGAAAAGTTGAGAGAAAAGGGAGGGGAGATGGGAGAAGAACGACGAGGAGGTTCATGTTGGGGACTCAAGGATATGCCGAACCTCAGGCCTCAAGAGGGCAACTTCCCCCTACAAAGGTAGGTGCGGAGTAACCTGGACTTTGCTGTTTCCATAGTAATCTGTGGAACCATTATCCATTGGGCAACTCTTGCCAGATCGACAAAGCTCACCGAGGTCCAGACCGTCTTGGCCAGAGAAGGTGGGCTTGGGTGTGATGGATCTTGGTGGTGTTTGAAGCCATTCCTCGCACCCTCGCCCCCCACACCACCATCATAAACGCCATGTCGACTGGGTACCTATCCGCCTTTTAAGCGTCTCTCCGGCTGCAGGCTGCAGGGCGATGGACTGTTTCCAATCCGTATAGTACATGCACAGCTCGCACAGGCTGACCTGATAGGCGGGCGACGCCGGCCACCAAGCTCGCTAATCTCTTGGTGTGGGATGTTAGCGAAGACTGGCTTGCTTGACGGGAGAAAAAGCCAAGTTGTGTACTGCATGGAGTAGAATCGGCGATGAACCTATTGGTACCTTGTAGGGAAGGCGAGTTCTGGGTACCAAGATTGATGGATACAGCTGAGGTTGCAATCTGCGAGTCCAGAGGGGGCAGCTTTCAGATGGCCGCTGGCAAGCGCTCGGCTCCCCCAGGCGAAAGTTGGGCTCATTCTTGAGGGTGTCGAGGGCAACTCCGTCCGCAAGGCCAAGGCGAGAGCATGCGGATGTGTCAATGCCAATTTGACAAAGGGGAAACGTCAAAAATGCGAGGATGCGTAAGCGGGAGAGGGAGATAAGACAACCCTGGCGGTTGGCATTGGGCACTTTTGGAGCCTGGTGCTGTCCCGACTTGAGTGATGGACACCCACCAAGGCCCAAAGCGTCGTAGGAAGGAGTGCAAGAGTTGCATCTAGGATGAAATGGGTGTGAAGGATACGGAGGAATCTCGCCTCCCCCAGCTTGCACCCCAAGGTCGAGAGGGCGCCAACGCATCGGCCGAGGATGCCGTGAGCCGGTCTCGGGAGCATGTGTGCGGACGCGGGGTAATAGTCTGGCCGTTGATTGGCCAGAGATGAGACGGTTTGGAAGATGGAAGACGGAGCAACACTCATACCTTAGCGGGGAACCGAAGCTGTCGACACGGAGCGTGGCTTTTTTGCGGATCTCTAACGCCCTGAAGCGTGGCCGCGCGTGGAGTGGAGGGGACAGTGTGGGATCTTTGCAGCGGAGGAACTTGTCTCGACACAACCGAGAACCTTGAACAAGGCCAGTGACTGGAAGATAGCAAACTACCTAAAGTATCCGCTGTTGCAACCGGTAGAGCAAGGTTGCCACTACCCACGACAGGTGAAACCATAAAAAAGGGATCAATATGGAATGCAGAAAGTAGGGAACAGCGACCAAGGAATGTGCTTCGTCTCGAGGGATCCTGTGCCTGATCTTCTGGTGAGTTGAAGAATGGTGAGTATTGCGATGAATTGCAGCTTACAAGGACTGCTGAATGCCGACAGATGGGACGGAGATGACGAGTATGCCACCTCGCTCAGTGCATGGCGTAACTGATTTCCCCTTATGATGCTGATCTCTCTTCCAGGAGGTTACGGCACTGGCATCACTTGATCTCAGCAGCCGCACGCTAACGCACACAGACACAGCAAGAGACTTTGACAAGAGTCATGTCAAAGGAATTGAGGTGTAGAGCGGGGGCGGTTGCGAAGTGTTGGTGGCACACAGTTAGGTGCAGGGAGCGATCGTGACGAATGCCCAAGAATAGCAAAGAAAAGCATCCTTGGTTGAAGCTGAGACAGCTGTCGAGGACCCTTTTCCCCCTCGAGTTACGACGGATATCATCGTCACCAGCAGCACCATCACCTTTCAGCCCCTCCCACCACTTAGCACCATTGGTGATGGCGTCCTGCACATTGCCTCATCTGACGCGAAGGAGGTTGATGAAAGGGAGTCGCTTGGAGGCTTGAGGAGGCGAGGCCCATTCCCGTCCCCTCTTCGCCATCACCCTCGTGTCATCCTCCATCCACACGAGGCTGCGCAGCTGGTGCAGCGATCAACGCTCCAGCAATGTTGGGTGTAGGGGGCAGCACCGCCCAAAGCAAAACGGTCACAAAAATCAAGGTCGCCGCCAACGTCAACGTTTTTCATTCGCTGCATCCTGCTTCATTATTGATGCTCCGTACCTTCAAAGTCCAACAACCTAGACGGCGACCTTGGGGGCAAAAACACATGCAAGGATGTCCTTGTGCTTCGTTTTCTGCGGCGGCCTGGTGAACATCAAACACTAGAACTCGTAGAGGGGAGAGCCAGTCAAACAATCGTGTTTCTTTGTCCGCCGACCAGGTACCCCGCAAAAAGCATTAGTACTAGAAACCATCCATCATCCCTACACCGTGTGGGTGACGTCGGTGCCCTGAAGGCGCGGGCGATGTGGGTACTGTGAGTGCCGCAATGCCCTATGAGGTGGCTTTTCCGCCCCAAGATTGGTCACTTCCGGGGGACGGGCCAGTTGTACCCCAGTCCTCCGCACTCGGCTCTGCTGCACTACCCTGCCTAGCCAAGGGTGCATGCCGCGTGGGTGGATGAGACCCGTGGCCTCCGGGGAGCAGACCAGGGCCCACTATTACTCCCTGAACCACTCCCTGGATGACTGTGGTCTTGGTACATGCGATGCAGATTAAAAGAACAAAAAAATGCAAGCGAAACTGCAAGATGCTGAGACGGGCGGCAATTCTATTGCTTGACGCGCTTTGCATCGCTTTCGCGCCGTGCCTTGTTGCTGGAGCCGTTGCTCCACAGCATGCACGATGCAGCAGTGTTAGCGCAGACAGGTCACGTCAATATTATGAGGCGGACGTACCGGACTCGAACGTCTGGAGGGATATTTGCACGAGTTTCGGCTAGGATGAAGAGAATTCGAGAAGAAAAACTTGCCAGGAGCTTAAGTTACACGTGATTGTGACAGTAACGTGCAGGCGAGCCCTCCAGGCTGGGGAAACGACAGGGAAATCATATTGCAGAAGGGGAAGGAGACAGGCGAGGTTTGCTTCATTGCAGACAACTGTAACAGGGTGGTGGTACCAGACCAGAGTTGTCCAGAGCGCGCAAAGAGGGCAAGATAATAAAGGTCAAGTCCACTTGTCTCGCCCGAAAATAACGGAGCTTCAGCAGAAGATTAAAAATCATCCCCGTCCATGACAAGAATAACCGCCGCTGAGCACCCTACCCGGCCAGCCACTGAGCTCGTTGCGTTTCAATCCTTCGATTTCCTCTTCGTTGCCTTTTTCGACAATAACTGTGTGCCGGCCCTAGCATCAGATTGCGCCCGCCGAAGCGATTGGGACCTTCCCAACTCTAGATAGACCCATGGTACACCATCCCGAGTGATCTTGACCCAATGAGGAACGCACTTTATTACGATGGCAAGTACCTAAGGTAGGTACCTTCTCACTCTGTCTCTGTCTCGCTTCCTCTAGCATCGGTCCATTCTTTTGCTGTTGCCCGTCTCTTTCTCCCTCCCTCCCTTCTGTCTCTCCGTCAACATCCCCGTCCCTCAACGAATAGTCAGGAAGGGAAACGATCAGTGCATCCGCATTCTTGAGACTTTCCGGCCCGGTATCCGTATCCGCGCCTGCCAGCACAACCCCCAAGCGCAATCCAACCTATGTCGGAGTTACCTGCCAGACGGAGACTCGGACTCGTTATCAAGGGCGAGCAAACGGGTAACCGAAAGATTACGGTGTCGTACACTCCAACCACAGCCACGGGACTTGACGTGTCCCGAGAAGCCAACTTTGGCTGAGTCGACCAGCTCCGCGGCACTAAGGGCGCCAAAACACACACCTTGGAAGGCGGGAGTCAGCCTCAAGAAAAGGTGCCGAGAGAGAAGACAGGGCACGGCCCAACCCCAAGACCCCGCGACCATCCAATCCCCACCGTGCATGCTCTCTGAACCCTTGAAGGCAACCCTCCACGCAGGCAGGCGGAGATTCGACCCATAGAAAAAGGCTAAGCCAGGCCAACGCTGACCCGATCGCGGCGCGAAGCCCCACCCAGCGCGAACGACGTCACTCCGCCTGGGGAACAGACCATCATCCCCCCCCCGTCCTCTCAGCAAGCCCTCGCCATCGTCTTGGAGACCCCCATCCACAGACTAGTCTCTACATACCGACCACGCCGTGTAATGCAAGCGCATCTCCAGCAAATCCAGCGTCCTGTTCCCTGCACCCGCCTGAACTAACCAAACCACCCCTGTCGACTCCGCTGCTGCTTGCCCCAAGCTTCTCTCCTCTGGCTCTTGGACTATTTTCGACCCCTCGATTCTGGTCGAGTCTGGGGGAGCTTTGACTGACTCTGACGCACTCTCCTCACGTCTCTTGCACCGCCGGTCTCGCTTTTGCGCAACTCGACGCCCGCTGGCCTGATCCCCCCTCTTCAAATCGCCTTTTACTTAAACCGGTAACGGCGATCTCTCATCACTCGTCTGCTCCCCTGTTTTAGAGTTGATCAGCGCCCTTCACATTTCCTCCCCTTAACCCATCCTCTTTGTCTTTATCAACCCTCTACTCCCCCCTCCCCCCCGACTTTATCAGCTCATTTTCGAAACTCTCCCCTCTTCTCCTTCTCCTTCTTGTTTTACTCTCTCTCTCTCCTCTCTTCTTTTTGCTCATATTCTCAACTGTTCCATCATCCAAGAAATCCCCATCAGCCCACAAAATCTCCAACATTATCACACAACCAGTTTCACGTGCTACGCTGTCTCTGCCATTCTCGAACCACTCTCGCGCCACTGCCTTTCGCGTCTCCCCATCCCACACCGTCTCTACGACTATAACTACCGACGACGGTAGTCGGTTTTATTGCCCATCATGTCTACCGACACAGCTACAAACAATAGCAGCAGCAACAACAACACCAACAACAACGAAATGTACACACGCAACCGACGAGGATCAATCACCCAGGCCGCCCTGACCAACCTCTTCCAACGAGGTAATTCGGTCCCCAACGGCAGCGGCTTCCCCAGCCAGGCCTCGGGTCCAATCGACACAGGCCGCCGACGGCTCTCTGTCACCACCCTCGGGCTTTCGGGCACCTCGCCCACCAACACTTCCTTCATCCGTCGGGGCAGCATGTCCACCAATTCCAACAATTCCGACTCCATTGATGAGAACGCCATTGAGGATGACGATGTGCTCTCCGGCGCTGCTAAGACCGCGCCCACAACACCCTTCGTCCGACGAATGAGCTTCGGCGGGTCCACCATGCGCAACATTCGCCCCAACGGCAGTCCTGGAAATGGTAAAAATCAACCCTCTCCTTCTTCTCAGTCCGGGCGTATGCCCCAGAGTGGACGAAAGGCGTCGCTGGCGGGTTCACCCGCCCAAGGGCCCAGCATTTCGGCTGCTTTGTCGTCTGCCGGGCGCCGCTCCAGCATCGCCTCTTCTCATCCACAGGCAAGCAACACCAAGTATCCAAGAGCCTCATCTGACAAGAATTCGCGCCCAGACCAGCAAGGTTTCAACTGGTCCGAGCAGCTTAGGTCTCGTGCCGAGAGCTCCGTTACTGGTGCTCGCCCTTCGTTCTCGCTTGCGTCATCCTCTCCGCCCCGCGGTAACTCAATTCACGATCGGGCAAAGTCAGTCTCCGAGATGCCTCAACCCCCGGTCCAAGCTGCCTCTGTCAAGCAGCAGCCAAAGCAACCGGAACGGCCCAAGCCCGATGCCTTCCAGGAGAGAATCCTCAAAGGAGACTTTTACATGGACTGAGTGATGTGACTGATAGGCACTGCACTGCTCCAGAGTCTCACGACCATGATGATGATGATTACCTATAATGACGATCCGATCACCCACCGCAACTCTCCCGCAATCTCGTTCTTGATTTGGTCCTTGCACATTCAGCCGATATTCTCTTGAAGGAGATCTTTTCGCTGAACACATGGTCGTTTCTTTTGCATTCGTAATGTGTTGTGCAAGCAAGGCTTCTTGGGAGAAGCTGTCCCTAGGGAACACGCTGAAAACTCGAGCACAAATATCAAAACCTACACGGAATCTACGAAAGGCGTATGGGGAGCAAGACAACATAATGATTTGGCAGAGCATCGTGATAGGATTGGGGGGGACAGGGTTCAGTCAATTTGACGAAAAATAAACCGCGACAATAGCGAGCATCGGGAGGCTTTGGCTTTGAAATTGCTGGCGTCTCATGATTTCGTGTTTGAGTACCGACATACCAAACACGTGTAGGATTATCAACCCGCAATGGGAGGGGGGGGGACAGTCGGTGAGAAACTTCAAGGAACGGCCTTGGCCGCATCAGAACGCCAAGGGGCGCAGGGAGTCCGGCTGGCGGGGGGCTGTCCATGGATAATAAATAGGCTGGTTATAAGTGAAGGAACGGGCGGTAGCCCAGGCGTTCAGAGAATAGGGCAAGGTCTAGACCACAACTAGAATGAATCTGAAATGGTCTTTGATGCCATCTGGACGTTTTCAACTCCTCGCCGTGAAGAGGTCTTGGTAACATCATACAGGCTATTCCTATACACCAGGGAAAATTTGCTATGGAATTACCTCCAGAGATGTAAAACATATCGCAGAAGAACGTATCATAGCCAGCACCATGCAAGGAAGTCATCGTCCCATACCACGTCCTATCTATAGTGAACCCCAAACTCCTCGCAACCCAACAAAGCATGTGAAACAAAAGGACCAGGCAGGCCCCCTCCATGATGAACCCAATCATCCATGAAGCCAAGCGAAACCCACACCGCGCTGCATGCCGCAGCGCTAAGGCGGATGAATGCTTCGGATCATGCAGCTGCAGCGCTGCAGGGCCTCTTCGGGAGACGCATCCGCGAGGCGACCGTTCCAGAAGCAGTCGCCAAGGGCGCTGCATGAGGTTTCCGGATGGTTAAAAGGAACAAAAGGGTTAACATCGTTTGGCGTGGCGGCTGAGGCGCAAAGTTACAGTGCACAGAAAATGACAAATATTGACCGGGACAGGAGGTCAAGAATAGGCTCCCGTGAATGTTGACCAAGGCAGGACCCAGGAAGGGCGGGTGGCTGAACAACGTGGGCAGAGAGAGGCCGAAGCTTTGCGGTCCTAGAAGCTAAAGACGTTTCCCGACCCGGGAATGCCCTGGAACATGTCGTTGATCCACGGCTCGTCCAGGAAGATCCGCATGCCGTCCTCCCACATGCCCTGCGATCCCGTACCCATGCCCATGCCCTCCAGATCCCAGCCCGGACCAAGGCTGAAGTTCATGTCCGAGGCGTTGTAGCCGCCCACGCCGCCCGCGGCGTTGGGTAGCAGCGTGGGCATCACGGGTGCCATTGCGGCAGCGAGATCTGCCGAGAGCGGCTCCAGCTGGGAGGTCATGGTGGACGAGGGAGCTTGCGGAGGCGGTATGGAGGATCCGGAGGGGACGGCGGCATCGCCGGACTGCGAGTTATCATGGAAGAAGGGCTGGGGGGGTTGCGGGATGCCCGTCCAGCGGCCAAAGGAGGCCCGATGGGCAGTGGAGTCGCCATGTCCGGAGCCGGCGCCGGCGCCCGTGCCCGTGGCAACTTCGGAGAGGAGCTGCAGGGGGGTGTTGGCTGTCGAGGGTCGCTCCGAGGGTTGGGATGAAGAGTTGTTGTTGGTCGGGGTAGGTTGTGAGGGTGATTGTTGAACCGCTGACGGCAGTGCGGGTGGAAGAACCGGGTTGGAATCCTTGGCGTCCAGCTGGGCTTGCTTGTAGAACCAGCTGCGTAGCATGACGAGCACGACGAGGAACTTGGCTGCTGGGCGGCATCGGTCATCAGCAGCTGTTTCGCGGAACTTGTCGAGTAGGGCGTCAAGGTGTTTGTCGACTTTCATGTCATCCTTGCTGAAGACACGGCCGAGCTCTGAGCCAGGCGCCGAGGCCGAGAAGTGCAGCTTGATGAGCATGACGACAGCATATGCGACACGCACAAAGTTGAAGACTGGCAGACAGCGTACGCTGAAGACATCCATGGAGAGGAAAGTGGTGAGCAGTCCATCTATGGAGGAGAGGCACGAGGAGATGGCGCTGATATGGGCGGCCGACAGCTTCTCCGTGCCAACAAAGCCATCACGGAGAGAGTCGGCCGAGAAGGGGGGGCGTATAGGGTCAACAGAACGGGAGTGCAAGGCCATCTCGTGCATGTATAGACTGAGCACATGGAAGCTAATCTTGAGGGTCGCTGGGTAAGTGTCAGTAAGGTGTTCTTCAGCATCGAGTTGTTAATCCCGGGGGGGCTTACGTTGCATCATATCAGGTGGCACAGAATCGCAGTACTCCTTGAGGTCAAGCTCAAGGCCTTTAAGTGTGTGCTGAGTCTTGGAGTCGGTGATGCTGACCGTCGCTGTTGGATCGTCGAGCCCAAACTCGATGCCCACCTCCTCAGACAGACGATGGGACCATACAAGGTGGCAGAAGTAGGCGTCGGTGGGCGCCGCGTCAGGGGACGACTGGAGGATGCGCATACACTCGGCCATGAAGGGGTTCCAGCGGATGAGGTTCGGCCGGTGCAAGGCCATAGAAGTATTAGCCGCCATGAAATAGCAAGTCAGCCACGTTCGGCGGCTCTCAATGCTTGTCGGGTCTGGGGGCGTCCACCTCCGCGATGAACCCTGGCGCCAGCTCTCCGGGATGACCTTGCCACGGCGCTGCTGGGTCCTCTGGCCGAGCCCGATATCGATGGCCATGACAGCCGCCATGTGCACGAGCTGGTAGAACTTGAGCTCCTCGAAGTGCTCTGGCGGCCAATACCAAATCACAGCGACTTGCAGCGCCTGCACAAGCTCGATACTCTTTTCGCCTGTGAGCATGAGCTTGTCGGCAAAGATAAACATCAGCTCTTTCTGCAGAGCCTTCTGGAGGGCGGGAGACTCAGCCGTCGCCGCTGCCATGATGGCCAGGAAGAGCGTCGGCTTCGTTTTACGGAGCTCCGACACTGTGAAGCCCGGCGGGAAGACGACGGCTGGAAGGTGGAAGATCATGTGGTCGTTGTAGCGCGAGAACAGCTCGACAGCCTTTTCCATGGTGAGGATGCCGCGCTCGACGACGTCGCCCTGCTTTGCCCTGGACAGGTAGGACGCCAATGACTCGGCTGGCGCTTCTTCTGCTACGCGCTGTCGCTCGTTTGCACCTTCGCGGGCCTCGGAGAACTTTCTCTTCTGCCCAGCTGTGGTCAAAGTATTCGGTGTCGCAGTCCGTGGGGCCGGCGACCCTCGGTCTATTCTCCCTCCTTGCTCCGCCGTTGATGTGGTGGGCATGGTGCTCTGTGTTGGCGCGGAGGATCCCCAGGATGGGCCCGTTCCGGTGTTCCTCCACGTTAGGTTGTAAGAAGAAGAGGCTGGCACGCTGGGGTCGGGTCTCTGTGCGACAGCAGGAGATGACCGCGCAACACCATGAGCATGGCCATGTCCCAGGGCTCCTGCCGGCGCAGCTCTCGCCTGTAGACTCGCAGTCAAAGCATCAATCTTCTTCTCAAGCTCGGCGACCCTGCTGTCCGTCTTCTTCTGGCGCTTGCGCGTCGGCATCGTCACCACGCAGCTTCTCCCGGCCTTCCGACACCTCTTGCACGGGCCGTCGTCATTGGGGTCCGGTTCGCAGCGCACCTTCAACCCGCGACAGGCCTCACATGCTCTGGGCCGCTTGGGATCGTTGCCATCGGGGTCGGCGTCATGATGCTGTTCCCGCTGCCCGCCAAGCCCATCCGGCGCGTCGGGCACGTCGGGTGTATCGGCGCCGTCGTCATCGGGATTCGAAGCGCGAGATTGGGACATTGAGCCGCCGCCAGGCGGGACGTGACGCGCCGGAGAGGCTCTCGTAATTCCGACGGTTGGAGTGTTGGTCAATGAGGAGGCTCTTTCGCCGCTGCCCGCTCCGAGTCGAGGATCAAGCTCCATCGGGGGTCGTCAATCGGATGGCCGGACTTGACCAGAAGGTAGCGCTGGCGATGTGGAGGACGGCAATGTTTGTCGCCGAGCCTCCGACGTTTCCGACAAACCAAGTGGGGAAGTAGGTGGATGACAAAGCCAAGATCGGAGCATCGCCTCCGTTTCTTCCGTGTTTGCTGGAACGTCAGGGACCACGGACCACGGACCACGGACTTGAAGTAGCGGATTTCGAGTCCAGTCTACACGAATATTATGATTCACGAGATTTCAAAGTTCCACGTACGAGATCGATGTCCTCGGGGCTGAAAATCTGACAGCTCCATTTCACCCACTGCAGGGTCTCCTCAATGTGCAAAACTGTCCATAACGCCATGCTAAATCGAAGTAGCCCACTGGTTGCTCAGAATAAATGAACAACTCCAAGCCTCTTTCAGCTCTAGAAACTCCCATGTGGATGTTTCTCCATGTTGATGATACATGTACGAATGCCTGCTCCCACCTCGAGGGCGGCCTCCTTGTTTACCAGCTACTCGGCAAAGTAACATACCTAACCAGGAGCCTCCCCACCCGAGAACACAAAATCAGTCAGAGATAGAACAATAACGCCACTCCTCCAGTCAAAAAAATCAACTTTGACCGACTCCAAGATGCAAAGTATTAATAGTATAGAATCGTCGTAAAATGGTATCATCGCGTGTCAAAACGAGTGGGTATGTTGCAAATAGCGAAACTCATAAAAAGACCGGTCACATGTACAGTTTAAAATCGCGTTTCTTCGCGAAGGCGACTCTTGGATCCCTGGTGATGCGGGCCTATGATGCCGCCCATGAAAATAGCACTCTCGCGGCGTCTGTTAGGGACAAAGGTCTGATCATAGGGGGCTGGAGAGCTGCTGAGATCCTCGTGAGACGCTTGGTAGAGGCGTCGGTCGTATCCAGCACGTCCATCATAAGCAGGTTGGCCGTATCCGCCTTCATAAGCCGGCCGGGAATCGGCGGCGTTCGAGGGGTCATAGCCTGGCCTGGATCCGGCACTTGAAGGGGGTGACGCTCGTACTGCGGAATTGTTGGCCAGAAGAGGAGGGGTGGGGGTGGATCGCTGCAACTCGCGGCCAGGGTCTTTTCGCATTTGGCCGAGAGGAGATGCACTTCCAGAAGTGGACGGCCGAGCAGGAAGCTCGAAGCGCGGCGGTGCATCAGCAAATCGGCCATGCAAATCAGGTTCAGAGATGGGCGATGGAAGCTCGTAAACCTCTGGGTCAATACCAAAGATACCCTCGTAATTTTGCAGGAACATGGCAAAGACAGGTGCTGGAATGTTGAGGGTTGGTGAAAAGACGATACCGACATTGCGCACAGTCATCTTATTCATGTCCGCGTTGTTGATGATCTTGATGAGGAAACCAATCAGATACTTGAGCAGAGTTGCATTGGCTTGAGGGAGCCGCTGAACAAGCTCGTTCAATGCTGCAATTTTTTCGGTGTGGTCTGTGATCTCAATCGTGGCCAGGAAGTCCAAATGAAGATCTCTCGTCAATATCGTCGTCGGCAGCTCGCGCAGGTAGAGCTTCAGAAGTGATGCCACGGCATGGATGTCGTAGTACTGCTGGTCAGTCACCAGGTTGACGTCTCCTTCGGTATTGAATCTCTCTCGTAGTCCCTTGATGACGACGTTCGACCCACTAAGTCTGAAGATTCCCTCCTCGAGCACAGCGTTCTTCGAGTCCAGGTATTGAACGCATCGATAGACGACAGCCGGTAGAGGCACATTGACATCTGTCGGAGAGCTATATCTGACAGCTTCTGCCAGAGGTGCCCCAAACACCTGCCGGACGGGCCCTTGATACGAGTTCTGGGGCGGTGTCGCATTCGAGCCTCCCTCGCTGCCGCCAAACAGCGAATCCTGTCCCTCCGAGGATGAACGTGTCTTTGGGCCAAACCCGAAGAAGCTTCGCTTCCGCTGTTTCTTCTCGTCGTTGGTCGGAACCGAAAGACCTGTCCTATTTCCCCAGGCACCGACGTCGGAGATGGGTTGAGGGTCCTTGGGGCCGGAGATGATCTTGGCGGTCTGCGAAGACAAAGTCTCGAATCCGTGGCCGTGGAAATGCTCGGGCATGCCTCCAGAAGTCTTTGGTCGCGCAGGACCAGCAAGTTGGGGGGCATCTCCCGCTTGGGTAGCATCGTACCGAACGCCAATCAGCGTATCCGAATCTGATGGGTGGTGATGAGATTTATGTGGTACCTTGCGCGCCTTGGCTCCGCCGGGGCGCTCAGCCCCTGATGTCTGACGGTTGTGACCAGCACCGCCCCTTGAGGGAGGTGGCTCAGAGTCATCAGGATCACGATAATCGATCCACTGCAGGAGTGCCTCTACCCAACGATCCCGCTCTTTGTCGCTCTCAGCGCAGAGCACGTGTTTGACATGGCTGCTGGAATCCTTCTTCTTTGGCTCCAGGATGAGGAACGCATGACGATACTGGTTGTCCAGTTCTTCGCCATTAGATCCGCGCGCTGGTGACTCCTTGTCGATGGTCTGAGACTGCTTGCCAATCTGCGCGTTCTGGAGCTTGATGGTTCCCAGGTGAGCACCACCAGGTACCTCATAGTATTTCAGCTGCGGCCCATCGAGGACAAAGAACCTCGCTTTCCAGCCGCCGAAGTTCTTGCCGCGTTTAGTCAGGTAGCCGCTGCGACGAGGTCGCCCATCGGGTCCTATCCTGGTGCCGCTAACCTCAGATCCCGAGTCGCCAATGGAGCCCGCGTCGTCAGAATTGGGCGGGAGCACATTGGTCGACAAATATCTACAGACTTCGACAGCGGTGTTCGTATCAAATGGTGTGTTGAGCAGCTCGTCCATGAACTGCTCCAGAATTGCCCTCCGAGCATCCAACTTGGCTGGAGCGTGACCGCTAAACAGGGATCGTTCTGGCATCTTGGCTGTGTACGAGGCGAACTGCTTCAGTCGTTGGTCCAGCTTGGTCAGAGATGCTGAATCCTTCTCAACTCGCCAGAGCTCGCCGTTGTCGGAGCGGGAAATGATGGCGAGCGTGAAAACAGGGTCTTCCTCGAGCTGGGTGAGTGACATCATGCTGGCGCGAGACGGCTTCATACGCGACGAGGCCACCTTCACTTCAACGGAAGGCAAAGCGTTCGGCGGGAGTAAAAGATCCGGGTACTCCTCCGTCACAAGGCCCTTGTAGACTTCTGTGCGCTCGACAGGACTGGACATCCTGGCCGATGGCTTATTTGCGTGTCCAATATTTTCTGGCTTCGTGAAAGGCTGCTTCTGGGGTGAGGAAGGGCCCTCAGAGATGGGCGCCGTTGCTGGAGTCCTCGCGGGAGTTATAGCCGGGGTCGCCAACGGTGTGTTTGGAGGCAAGGGGATAGGCTGACGAGGGGGTCGCGGTGACAAAGGCGCAGCTGGGAAAGGCGCAGTCCTTGGGGACAAAGGCGGCGAGCTCATGTTGAAAGGACGCGGGCTTGCAGGGAGGCCCGGACTCAATATAGGCGCTAGGATCTCCCTGGTCTTTGGAGCATTGAGCACCTGTGCCAGCGAAGCCGTTCCAGGCTCCGGTTGGGGCTGGGCGTCAGTGGGAGATCCGGGCTTGCTGGACTTGCTCTTCTTGGATGCACTTCGCGCAGCCGCTTCCCGCAGGGCAATGATCTCTCGTTCTCGGTCGTCCTCTTCTCGCGTTCTTCGGCGCCCGCGTCGGTCGTCGACAATCTCATCTACTTCTAGGATGTCATCGTAGTCAGAGTCAGTTTCCTCCTCTTCGGGAGAGGCTGTCATCTTTGATCGCTTATCCTGGCCCAGTTGGAGGGGGGCTGGTGGTGGCTTCCTCGGCGGTGGTGCAGGGAACTGCGAGAATCCTTCATCGGTCTGTGGTGTCGCTTCGACGACAGCGACGGTCGGAAGGTGTCCAGTCGGAGGCTTTGGGGGTGGGATCTTGGGCGGGTCGCTTGGTAGGCTTCGCGAAGGAGGGATGGAGACGTTGTAGGCAATCTCCTTGAATGGTTCTCCATTCTTGTCCATGCGTGCTTGGTCGGCCTCCCTCTCCTCTGCCTCGTGGTCAAATTTATCCAAGGCATGATCCTGGGGCTTCGGCATAGCGTGAGCCGGGTTCAAGAGCTCGCCAACAGCGGAGGGAGGAGCATTAGGTTGGTCGGCCGGGGGTGTGATGGGGTAAGGTGCCATGTTGATGTCGATGGGCGAGTTCCTGGGGCTATCTGATTCAAGAGTCGGTGAATCCGGTGCGATCGCCTGTTCCTTAGCTCGCTCGACATCGACTCGGGGAATAGTCGGTCTTGGAGGCGTAGCCGCGGTGGCTTTGCCATTGCCCTTGGCAGCCATCGAAATAGCCGGGATGGCCATGACCTCCTTTAACTTTTTTCTGTACTTTTCCTTATCCTTCAATGCTCTCTCAAGATCCTTATTAAGGCCAAGAATCATAGCCCGTTGTTTGTCGACCAAGCGCCATAGTTGACTGTTTTGCTGGGACTGAGAGTGCTTCTCCTTCAGCAAGTAGTGGATCAGCGCCTCTGGGCTTCCCGCGGTCTTGATGAGGTGAGCAATGTCGGACGCCACCTGCTGACCGTCGTGATTGCCATTGGGTCCAGATTTCGTGGAGATAGCTGATATCGCCGAGTCGATGGAGGAGTTTCTAGGGAGAGCTTTGGAGGACTCGGCCTGCGCCGCTGCGACTGGACCAGCCATAGCTGGCCGGGAAGTCGAGACAGAGCCTTGCCGAGGCTTTGAAGTTACAGGATCGGATACGCTTCGCAACTCATTCGGGCTTCCTGAATAGCCCAGCCTATAAGCAAGTGTTAGTCCAAAAGTGGCCGTCGCAATAGGGCACAGGCTCGAATGCCATCGGTATTGGGACGGACCTGGGGCTCTGTGGTTCCGGGGAGCCTTCGTCGGAGGAGTCACTGTAGAAACACGTCTGCTGGAGGCGAGCCGCCTTGTTCGCAGACAGCTGGTCGACTCGAGACGTAGGGGTTGGAGTCTGTCGGAGTGGGAACGTGACGGATCGGGGGCTGGGGCTTGATGGCCCGTATTGAAAGTTGGACGTCGTCGAAAGCGGGCTGGAGATGGCCGGTCGTTGTGATCTAGAGGTCGAGCTGTGTCAGATGGTCGCTACTCGGTCGAGAATCTGGCACTGTGAAAGGTTTCACAAGAGCGCAAGATGGTCCCGAGCTAGAACTGGAGAGGAAGTCTGAGGGCACAAGGCAATGTCCACCTTGGGGGCATAACAATTCAACCCGGGGTAAGGACAGGAAAGGAAGGGGAGGTAATAATTGTTGGCGAAGAATGGTCAAGAGCAAAGAGGTGTGGCGGAGAAGAGAGATTGTGAGAGGCAACGCTGAAGGGGGCCAGGAGGTCTGGGGTCAGGCGGCACCCGGGGGGGGGGGGGCGGTGTGGAGATGGACCGGGAACGGACTTGGGATGAACGGATGAACATGCTCACTCACCTAGGACCCGACGAGGATAACAAGCCGAGTGACGGGACAGCCGCGTGGGAGTGAACGATACGACCGACCGTAGGACTATCGTTGATGGGGACGTCTGAGGCAGATGGAGCGCTGTTGAGGGAGTCGACACCGGACGCTGGAGACGGTTCGCCGGGCGTAGAGTTGGAGGAGTTGAGGTCAGAGGCGGCCCTAGATGTTGAGGAAGAGGCAGAGGCAGAGGCTGGAGCACTCTGTAGCGCGAGCTGCGACATGGTGCGCTACGTTGTCATGCACCGGGAGGCATCAGCCAATGGGTTACAGGGCGGGACTGTGAGGTTTCGACACGCCGGCTGGGGGCGGTGGGAATAAACCCGAGCAAGGTTGCATGCTATTGGAACTGCAATACCACGCAGTGTAGGCGGTGCTGGAGCAATTGGCCGTGGCAGCAGGAGGAGCGGGCAGCAAGAGCTATAGCGGCAGCAGTAATGCTCTCCGTACGTGGTCCGTATCCGTCGCTGATAGCGAGTTTCGGCGGTTGTGGAGTTGTGGTTTTACTGGGGGGAGAGTCGAAGCGAACGACTGGGAAACCTGGAAACCTGGAAGGAAACACCTGGTCGCAAAGGTCGCAGAAAAGGTGGGTTTTTGCGGACACGATGACGGCGTGACTTGAAGAGAAAACGAGCAGCGGACGGCGTTTGCGGAGCAGCCGGTAGTAGCGCACAGGAGGGCAAGGGCAGGGCCGCGTCGTCGCCAACGGACAAACGACAATGATAGTGATGGCAATCACAGGCGCCTGGAATTAAGAGGGAAGGAGAAAGGAAGGGATGTTCGAGGCAATGGGAAAGGAGGTAGGGATGGTGTCTCTGTAGGGACGGTAGGGATCGAGGAGAGGGAGATTGCTGATTTGGAGGTTTGCAACCACGCCCACCGGCGACCCAATTTGGAAAGGGGGCAAAAAAAAAAGGGAAAAAACGGTCACTATAATAACCGGCCGCTTGGCTTGAATCATTCGCATTTAACATTTTGGTGTGCATGGCGTTGTTTCCTTTGGCCGCTTTCTTGAGTCTGGCAATATAGCCATGTTGAACTTATTTTTTTGGTCTTCTCCAGGAGGAAAATCAACACAATATTCCACCCCAGTGCAGATCGACTCAACAATGGTTGAGACGATGGCACAGCTTGAGTGAACAGGCCATTGACCGGGATCAAGGAACCCCTTCCGGGCGCTGAGGCCAGATTCGCAGAGAAAAGAGAGCCATATCCTCATGAAGAATGGCATCCACAGGAACAAGGAATAAGGGGTAACCCTGAGTCCGTACCGTAGTCGTGCCCTACGTAGTAGGCCAAAAAAGGCCAAAGAACACACTGCATTCTCTCTTTTTTGTCTCCACCTGCTTAATCCCGACGCCGAGGTCAGGCTTCCACTAACTGCCACTAACATTGGACGAGGCGCGCCGCCCTGTTGCTTGACTGCCACTGAAAGTCGACGACTGGGCCGCTGAAAGCGCCACGCTGTGACTGTGGATCGCGGGCTGTTGAACTTGTGCCTGCCAAAGGGACTAAACTAGAGTGGCTGACTCGGGGTTCATTGATGCAAGGCGGGCGGCTGCTGCGGGGAACAATTTGACATTGATTTCCCCATGCCGATGCTCAGGGTCTCAGTGGATAGGACGAGGCTAGAAACAAAATACGCAAGTCAGTCCCCAGTAACCAGAGCCACTCAGATCCAATTGCGTCGTTTCAGAGAGAAACTGGGGCTCGCGAGGTCCAAAGACTGTCCCAACTAGTACGAGCCGGAGCTGGAACGGAAACTGGAACAAGACTGGAACGCAAAATGTGGCGGACGGCGGGACGTTGCGAGTCTCCCAGCTGGCGCACAACTTGGGCTGTTTTTAGTGCCAAAGCTTGAGTCCTCAGGCGGCTAGGCCAGGGGTTTTCTAGACTCTCGTCAGAGGGAATGCCAAAACGTGGTTCTACCCCGTGTTTCTAAAGGCAAGGGGTCATGATGGAGTCAGCGAGGCATGGAGGAGGAGTTGGTACTACTCGCATCTCTTGCGTGCATAGTACCTAGTCAGCATGTACTAGCCACAGTGTTGCGTTTGTAATGTAATAATATTTCGATGGTCTCTGTTAGCGCTGCTACGTAGGTACGTCCCTTGGCCTCTGTGCTCTTCTGAATTCCGTTTCTCTTTCAATCAGTATCAACCTGCGGGTGGCCTTAATTTAAAGTGGACTCCATGCCGAGCAGGGTCCCCTTGACGTCTTGACGGCGACTGTCCCAATCAGCGCCGCGATACCCGCTATGACGCTGACCCCCTGCTCCCTGGAATCTCCAGCTCTTACCCAGTCCAGCGATGTCAAACAAGGCCAGTCAAGGGTTGCCGGCGGGGGTTGGGGAGGCTAACCGTTCTCATCTGATCAGCAGGGTTCGAGCCCGGAGGATTTTTTGAGAGGCTCTTCTCGGCAGAGAGACGCCAGTGAGGCAGAAAAAGAAAAGACGACTCAGAGACGAGGGATGCTATTCTCGGCGGGATGGAATGGTCTGAGAATGCATGAGAGAGTGAGGAGACCCACTGCGGGTTCGCGTCCAAGGGGCACACGTCAACAGGAGCTACCTTATTCATGGGCAATGGATCCAATCTATCACAACGAAAGTCCCTGGCCACAGAGTCACCAGCCGGCGGTTAAGGCCGTGTCTCTTTTCTTCGACAGTTCCAAAACGAGAAGATGAAAATAAAAATGCATCAGTCAAAAGCTGCACGTGTCCAACCCCGAGTTGGCATCCGTCTCCGCTTGCTGCAGGTACCATCTGGCCCATCTCAAGTGGCCCGGATGCCGGAGATCCATCCCCATCCCATCCATTCGAACCCCCGTCCACTCTTGATGGGTGGCCAAGATTGGTCCATGAGACCACTCAGGTTAACCGCTCAGGGAAGCAGCACAGGCCAAGCCTCAGATGTCACGTCGGACTTATTTTTGAGCAGCAAGCGAGAAACACAGGGCCCTTCGTCTGGCATCTGGCGAGAATGGCATCAACAAAAGAAATTTATTAATAGCAAAGAGGAAGTAGTACAACAACAAAGTGCACCTCGCCGCGTATCAAGAAGCAAACACACAAGCCTCCAAAACGTCCCACTCGGGGATCCCATCCCGTCCCCGTTCCTTTTGAAAGCCAAGACGAGAAAAAGAAACGAAGCAGACGACCCTTCCCTGCCGCTGATGTCGACGGCAGAGAGTTTCGTACGTAAATGCTCGCCTTGAAGAGTGTCTCACTGCGATCAGTGATATTTCCCCGGCTCTACTCCAGTCATAAACGCACCAATGTAGACGATTGAAGACTCTCTTGGTGAGCCTGGGTTTCTCTACCATTTCATTGGTGCCTTTTGAGGCTCCTGGACCAGGATGTATGGGTATGGAAACAAGACACACAAGGCCCCGCGATTTGGACTCTCAAACTTGCTCCATATGCGAGGTTTGAGACTCTTTCTCTTCTTCACCACGGAGAAATAGCTCCTACATGGAAGATTGAATAAGATGGGGAAAATCACTCCTCAAGTTCTGACTCGCGTGCCGTCAAAATCACCGCCGGCTGGAATGTAGAGGTCCATCAAGACGCGAGGTCCACGTGGAATACTATCATGACGATGAGGTCACGGGCGCCATTCCGCTGGATGGAATGGACAGAGTCTACGGACTGGTTAGGAAGACGACAGTCCGTTTTCGAACTGCAATTCCCGGCAAAGGCGGTGTGATGGGGATGTGTGATGAGGGCGAGACCAACATGGAGCGTCTCATTTGCCCGTCCAATGATCCAGGATTCCCATGGTTCGGGATTCCGACCCCCTTCCAGTACCGAGTAATAATTATCCGCGAGAGAAAGTTCCCCAATCCTGAGACGCCGGGCTGGTGTCTTCCACGTACGTAGTATTTCAATTGCGACGGCTTCTCGAGTGGCATGAGGATTCGCCGACGAATTCTCTTGGTGGTGATTTGGATCTTCGCGATGTAACAAATTTGGGCCCTTCTAGATTCCCCACACCTCCTACCCTTTCAGTCCCTACATCGGCTAGGCATTTGATTCAGTCGACCCGACCCTTATTTTCCCATCCATCCAACGGGACCATCCGCTCCCATGATGAGAGCGGGCCGAGACCTTGCAAGCCTCAAGGTGAAATCGCCATTATGGGCCTTCGTCAACCGTCCGTTGAATCTGTCGCGGTCATGGCCAGAAGGGCCTCATCACAGATCTTTTGGTTGTTCCGCGTTCCTTGACTCTTCCAGGGCTCAATGCCACCTCCTGCAACGGATTCTCCTGCCATCCCTGCCACCTCATAACCACCTGCCTTTGTCGAATCGATTACCTTCATATGAGATACTACATGAGCCCTGGAAAGATCAATTTACGAGCGAAGTGTAAGTCGGGTTAACAAGTATCACATCAAGTGCATCTTCACGCTTCCAGGATATCTCAAACCACCGCGGAAGTCTACAGGACACCGCGGTGGGTAAAATACTATTTATGAAGACGATTAATACACTTGAAGCGTCCCATATCATACACCGCTCTCCCAAATTCAGAGCGAAACGGCTTGATGAGAAAACATTGGGTCGGCTTCTCGAAGGCGGTCGTCACGCAACCCTTCTTGCGAGCAAAAAACTGTCCCAACAATCGTCGACTAAGCGCATCCCTGTTCAAGATTCCATTTAGAGTCCTTTCGCCCTGATTCGAGTTGTTGTCCACCACACACCAACCTGCCGGCTTGGGCTTGATGAGTGTCGACTTTGGGCAGGCTCCTGTCTGTGAATGTCTGGTCCTCATCATCAATACATAAATTTGAGGACTAACTATCAGGTGGCGACCGGCGCTGGCTTGCTCCCAAGGTCATCAAGAGGGCGTTCGTGAAGATTATGCAGAGTCACGTTCTGGTCGAACACCTTGAAATGCTTTGGCTAGAAATTTCAACATACCAGCCCGTTCAACATATGTTCACGACGACGCCGTGCAAGGAATCAATACACAGTTCAGCGGCGCAAATGATTTCAGTCAGACGCATCCGAAGAAGGAATGAATAATAGGTATGCTCCCGCATATGTGCCAGTAAATGCACCAGGCCTCTACGCCTTAGATGATGAGGAACAGACTGTAGAGTCCAGATAGCCAGCTTCCTTTTACAAAGTGAGCATGCGTACTCCACGGGCATAACGAGTCAGACACCAGCATCGAGCATACCCAGACCATTCAGCTTACCAGGCAGCGACAGCCGAAGCTGCCTACTATGCATTCGCACGGCGAGACTCAAGGTTGCTTGACCTTGATTAGGAGAAAATTCACCCGCGATATTTCAACCACTCAGCTTCAAGCAGTATGGTAGAGGCTTCGCACTGACTTTGAATCCGTCCACGCCCTGCATGTCCTGTCTCCAATGGCTGAGGGCGGATAATGAGTGGTCGATCGCTGTCCCCAGTCACCAGCAAAGTGCTCTTATCAGAAGCAAGTTTGGCAGAAATGAAGTCTCCCGGAGGTCTACTCTGCGAATTACAAGCTTTGGGTGATCACAGAACCCGGAATAGATGTTGGGCTACACCCCTTTCAACATCTGACCACGTATTGTTGGGAACAATTCCCCACAATCCGTCAGTGGCATACTGTAAAGGAACCCCTGGATCTGGTTGTTGGTTCAAGACTTACGGTATAAATAGCAGCCCGCAGGCCAGATTGTCATTCCATTCACAGGGATTTTCAACGGCGAAGCCACTGCAAAGTCAACCCCAAGATCTCACGATATTTGCCCAGGATCGCCTCGCCAAGAATCCAGGGTCCTTCTCTACAACCGCAGGTAGCGCTGTCATTAGGGTGGTCTGGATTCACTCTCGAGACTTCAAACCGGCCCAACGAGCGCATTCGGGTTCGTGGGTTATTTTCTTCTTTGCGGAGGAGTCAAGGATGAGCCGAAACTCAATGGGTGGTCGTTGATCACTTCACATATTGACAGACAAGGCCCGTCTCAACAGGGGAGGCTTTCTGCAGTTATCGATAGCTTGATCCTGCTCATTACGGAGAAACTTTTTTAACTTTCTCAGAGGGTTCACCGCATGCAATGCACCGTTATCAACAAATTATACTCAGTACGCGAGCGGTTGATTACCAGGATGCCACGGAGGTGCGATTCCGCGCTCACAACTTGTTGCCTTCAGCAGAGATCTAAGAAAAGCAAATTTCCCGTTTCACCAGTTCTGTCAGCCAGAAGGACGCCACAGCTGACATCTTTAGCCTGTTTGTCCCTCCTCCCTCTTTCTTTTTATTTCCCTTTTCATCACGGGCTGCACCGTGCGTGATTCAACCCCACGCCCTGAAACGGATCCAGACCCCCAAGAACGTCCAGTCACTCGATCCAGACCGTTTCAGGAGGCCAAAAGGCACCAGATCGTCAGGGTCAAATTAAACCTTTGGTGGGGTGACTGCCATGAGCCAAGAGTAGGAGGATGGTCGGAGCCGATAGATCCCAGACGGTGACTGTGGCAGACCGAGAAGATGGGGAGTGTCGGGACCGGAAGGCTCCTACTCCGGCGCCGGGGACGCATAGGATTGCTCCACCACCTCCGACCCGGATCCGACCTAGTTGTGGGTCTCCGTCCCGCAGGTACGGACATCCCTATGCAGGTCCCCCATCAGGGCGGTGCGTCTTTGTCGCCTCGCCGCCTTGTCAAAAAACCTTGCTTTAATCGACTTCCCTGACTGAGGGAATTTCTTGTTCTTGCTGGCCACATCAGCAAAACCCACCGTCATCAGTGACTTGTGTCTCCATGGGCTCCAATGCTTCATGGTCCAGTCACCGATGAGCCCGACATCAAGAGGGAAGCATTTGACCGCCCTCTCCCAACATAACCGACGTTCCCCATACTTCTCCATTGCGTCCTTCGGCCAAGGTTCTTCCACAGTTCCACTCCCTGCATGGCTGCCAGCAGCCCTGCCACGTCTGGCAGCCCAAAATCAAATCTTTGGTGCCATCGCACCGACGCAAGCGCTCAGGGTCCAGGGGTCCAAGAGCGGGCTCTAAAGTGCCGCATGACTGGCTCAGGTCACGCCCGGAGAGGTCCACACCCGTTGAACTTGGGAAGTTTTTTGTCCGAGTCTTTTGCGAAATCAACCCTGGTCGCATCAGTGGGTGGAAATCTGGTTTTCTGCGGGAAAGAGAGGGGGAAGGGGGTGCTGACGTGCATGCGCATGTGCGACGTCATTGCCTGGTGACCAATTTTCTAACTGGATGGGGCTCTTTTGGGCTTTGGCTTTCTTTGTGAATTCAACTGCCATGAGCCTGGAGCCCCCCATCCAACCATCCATCGGGGGGCTCGGCATCCTAAGCAAGGCTTAGCATTGGGCGATTTCGGGTTCTCTCGTTGGGTTGGGCTCGGTACGAGTGCCTTCAGGCCTCATGGGACTCGTCGCCCACACTCGCTCAGGTGGTGTGTGCTTCGCCCGTCCTCTCTTTGGTGCCTTGTCCCATCTAGTTTGCGCCCGTACTAGTTACATATAAGATCGTCATCCCTCTGTTTCTTGATCGTTTGCCACCAACAACCATCCATCTCATCAATCACTCGACTATCACTATAGCGTTACCCCACCTCGAGCGACCTTGGTCTGTCAAAGATCGTGTCCCCATTTGGCTTTCATTCTGCCGCGCGCCGCGGGTTACTGCATCTCGTCTCTCGCCTATCAGCCGAGCGCTTGCTTGTTCCCGTCTTGTTAGTCGGTCCATCACAATGGGTATGTCTCGGTGGTCCCCCGCCAGTCATCGCGATAGCAAAGAGACAAAAAGTCACTGACGTCATATTCTTCTACCATAGTCACCAAGAACTACGAGAAGAAGCGCCTCTATCTCCAACATCCCGAGCCGGACTATGGAATCGTCAGGCGGCGGATAACCCGTATTATTCCTCCATCTCCTCCGCCTCCGCCTCCTCCCCCAGCCGTCGTGAGGCCTCCGCTGCCGCCTCCGCCCAAGCCGGAGCCCAAGCCTGAGCCAAAGCCCGAGCAGAAGCCCGAACCCAAACCTGAACCGAAGCCTGAGCCCAAGCCAGCTCCTCCGGTTGAGAAGCCCAAGCCTCCACCGCCCCCTCCAGATGATCCCATCGAGGTCATCGCCGTCGACGTCGAGCCTCACAAGAAGAAGCCCAAGTCGCGCTCCCACAGCCGACACAGCCACCGATCTCGCGACCGTGACCGCGAGCGCGTTATCGAACGGGAGAGGATCGTTCCAGTCCCCGTTCCCGTCCCCGTCCCTGTCGAGCCCCGGTATGACACCTACCGCTACGTAGAGGGACCCCGGAGGTATATTCCCCCTCCCCCCTCGCCTCCCCAGAGGATGATTGAAGACGATCGTCTGCGGGTCACAATCTCGGACCGGGAGCGTGAGTACTACAGGTGATAGCAACAAGCTGTGTCATGATAAAAACGGAGGGTTTACGTATTTGACGGCCTTGTATGATGATATGATGACTTGGGATTTGCAGTAAGATTTTTTGAATATATCAAGGCGGAGTAATACAAGATGGTGTTAAGGCAAACGGGTATTTAAAATCTCGCAGTCAGTCTCCTTCACAGAAACTCTGCGGCTCCCATCGAGCGACGTCGATAAACCCGCGCTGAGGGTGAGCCCAAATAAGCCGGGACTTGGGTTCTCTGCATCCCTTGCCCATGCAGTGATGTGTATTCAGTCACCGGCATTGGAGGAGCCCAGTACGTCGACTCAAAAGCCTGCGGCATCATGACCGGTCCGCCATATACGCCCTGGACGCCTTGTCCAGGTCGCCGTAGAAACCACCTCGTCAGGTTGCCCAGCTCGCCCATGAACCACAGCCCAGCACAGATGACCACAAAGGTGAGCGGTACTGCAACGACCCAGTACAGCCACTGTGAGTACTCCATGTCGCGCACGTCAGTCGTGTTCATGCCAAAGATGCTCGATACCGTGCTGATGGGAAGGAACACGATGGTGACGAGGGTGAAGGCGTAGATGGCGCGCTCTTGGCGGTCCCGTGTGAAATCCATCTTGTATGCCATTGCCCGCTCGAGATCCTTGCCGAATTCTGTATACCGCCGGAACTCAAACTCCCGCTGTTCAATCAGCCGCGAGCACTCGAGGAATAGGAGGCCGCGCAAGCCGCCCGCGTCTGTTGGTGAGAGTTTGGACGACGAAGCCATGTCGTAGAGGAAGTCGTCGTCGAGGCCCATGTAATCGTTCGCGGGCTGCGGTAGTGCAGGCGCAAATGGGTTGTGGGTGGTAGCTGGGGCGTAGTCGACTCGCGCAAAGTCCTGTTCTGGTCCATAAGACTGAGGCGGCGGAGGCGGAGGCGGCTGAGGCATGGTCTCTACATGATGCCGTTTCTGGTACTGCTTCTCCTTGTCCTTCATCAACATGGATTGTTCAAATTGGCGCATGACGATCTCCTGAGTGTCGAGGGAAGTGAGTGAGCTTCGGATGCGAGAGATGATGCTTTTTTGTTTAAACAACGTTCGCTTGATTGCTATCAACTCTTGCTGCAGCAGGTCGAGCTGGTGCTGAAATGACCTGTCCGACGGCTTTGACATGATGGCATTGTCCTGGGAGATATTAGCAACTGGTAAATAAGATTCATCGTCCATGGCTGCGTACTATGGAGTTAAGGTACTGTGAATACGTCTCACATATGTCGTCGGACTTTCCAACCTGATCCTGTAGCAAGCCAAGAATGACGAGGGAGAGCACTTCGAGAGGCAAAACAGCGGCCTTATCCAGCAGGCTCTTGTCAGACAGCCCCTGGAGCAGCTTTTTCGACCCCTTTTCCACGAGGTCCTTTGCGCGTGATATCCGGGTCTTCCAGGTAAAGTCGCTTCTGGAGCCATAAATCATGCCCATCACCACATACAGCCACGCAGTGGAGAACTCAGGCGGCAACTCAAGTCCAGATCGCTCCTCTTTGGTGGAGTGCGCCATGATATTCTGGAATGCAATCAGGTCCTGGGTGAAGCTTCTCAGAGAGGTGCGAACATCGCTGAGGTTGGTATCAAAGGACGTCCGAGTGTAGGTAGGGTTCAAGATGGATAGCTATTAGAGTCAGCCCACCCCAGCCAGCACGTCTCTCAGGCATGCTCACCTCGATCATCGACTTGACAGCCCCCCAATACTTGCTTGATGTCGGGTCTGCAAAGGCGGTGGGGAGAAAGAATGTGTAAACCACATCTGCAGCATTAAAAATGTCGATTTTCTCCTCATATGAGCGCCGAACATCGTCACTTGCGCTCTGCTCCACACGGTCAGCCAGACTTGCTATGTAGTCATAGCACTCTTTTCTCGTTGCACCTCGACAGCTCTTGTACGCTTTCCGGTTCGAGTAGGTCGTTTCGACTGCCAGAAATCGCTCGGCGGCATCCAGGTGTGCTTCAAGGGACGAAAAGCTGGCAGCGTTCTTATTGCTCGACTTCAGGAGACCTCTTGATGAAAGCGTCAGAACATGGATAAATTTGTAAACCTTGGGCTTTCCAGTTCCCCCTTGAGAGGTTGATAAGACTTGGGGCTCTGAACGAAGGATCGACCGCGGAGGCGGATCAGGTTGGGAGCTGTATTGAGTTAACTGCGTGTTGCTACTCCCTGCATCTGCGACGCTTACCCTAGCTTCATGATGACCTTGGTTGACATTGACCGGGCGTTCGAGGCCATCCTGAGGATTCTAGGCCATATTTCGGCTGTAATAACTTCGTCCCTATGCCAGAATTCAGGAATCTTGGGCCAGAATGCCTGGAAATTTGACAAGAAAGACTGGCTGCTGTCAGAGATGCCTCGGCCAACGGACACTTCAGACTTACAAACCATGTCTGGCACTCTTCTGCCCCGAGGGACCAGACCACCGACTCTCCATAGGCAACAAGAATCCTTCCCTGAGCCTCAGTTGTTGGGCCCCGGGAGGGTTGGTCTTTGATTTCCAGGGCTTCCCCCTGTAGATCTTCTCTGGTCATGGTCCCGCAAGTTACCAGCAGGCCTGCCAATCAACGTCAGCAGTCCCTCACGGAAGCGCAGTTGCTGGTTCTTACTGTTGTCGATGGCTAGACACCAAAGCTGAGAGATGTGGAAACATTCTCCACGTGCCGCATTGCCCAGCTGACAAACCGCCTGCTCCATATCTCTTGGTGCGGTGTTTCGAGAATACTGGGCTTGAAGCAATGTCTGTGAGGGGAAAAGAGACAAGCTAGAGGCTGCGAGCAAGCCTGAATACTGCTCGAGTGAGAAGTAAGGGACACATATCCATCGTGCAGACCCAGAGACTGGGTCTGTTGTAGTCGTCTTTTGCTTCAACGCTTTGAGCGGCACCTCGATTGACTTTGGTTCCAGGTATCCGACTTTGACGCCCTTGGGGTTATGTCTTGATTTGAGGCAAATTTTCTTGACATCAGCACGGAGTCTTGTAATGGCCTTCTTCTCCAGGTCTGTAAGGCCAGGAATGCGAGAAATTTCGACCTGGTAAACCATTAGCCCTTGATATCAACCGACAGGGTCCAAGGTCTCACCCAAAACTCATCAAAGTTCATAACTTTTTGAGGGACATGCCTAGCAAAAGTCGGCGTCAGCAGCCTCAGACGTGGGCTTGGGAGAACTCACAGCCAGCGGAAGAGAGGGTGTGATTTGCCTTTAGGATCGTGCACCACCTTCAGGGTTGCGGTATGAGAGCCGCCCATCTCAGCATTCCCGGTGTATCTCGAAGAATGGACAATCGTTGGTTGCAACGAGGAGTGCTTCCCTCTCTCGTCCTTGGGCAGAGCTCTCTCTTCCGTTTCGGTAGGTTCAGCATCAGAGTCCCCGTCTTTTGACGACTCCGTGATGGATAGAGGCTGAGAAGCAAAGCTGAACTTATCGTAAGGCTCCCAGTCATCGCTAGAAAAGCTTCCTGCTCTATATGAACGGTCATAGACACCATCATACCCTGGAAGGCGTGACGATGCGCCGCGAGAACCACGCCTGTCACGCCTTGGGCTCCCATAGCGAGAATAATCCGGCGACCTTGACCGACTTCGGGAGCGATAATAGTCATCTCTGTCGTATGAGTACCTTCTTTGCCCGCCGCCTCTTCCAACGCCCTCGTCATCATCAATGGGCTGTGGAGACGCTGTTAGCCTTCTGTCATGTTCGGGCTGTGGGCGAGACGATTCGGCGGCAGCAGCAGGAGGGGGGTGAGGAGGCCAGTCAGAGTCACTGTCAACAGGTTCCTCCCCCCGTGATCGTCGAGGCAAGGCTCTGTCCACCGGGACATCGGCCTGAATCGAGTGGCGCGGTCCAGGCCTATCCCCACTGTCATTGCGGAATCGAAGCTTCTCAGTGGGTATCTCAGCTCCTTCGTAAGTGCTGCTTCTGGATCGAATTCCAGTGTCGTGTCGATAAGGGCGTCGAGGTCGCTATTGGACACGAGATGAGGGCAAAGACTTAGTTGAGGTCTGGATGTAACAAACCAGGTAATATGCATCATCAGCGAAGCGGACGTGCGAAGGACGACCTTGGCCTTCTACTGGAGGCGCGGGTTCAGGCATGATGAATTAGGGTCGCAGTCACAGTTCGAAGTGCTCTGTGGTGAATCATATGTATGGACTTTGTGGAGAGTTCGCCGACTCGAAGCCACCGTAATATGGCTCTCCTCAGCTGAACTGATTAAATTGCGATACCTCGGTAGCAAGGGTTGAATGAAGCCTAGCGCTTATCATTGAGGTGCTACCTGTAGGTGCGGATCAGCCCGCGAGATCTGCATGATATAGCAGGGACTACTGGATAAGCCCCTGCAGCCAAGTCTTACTCCGCACTTTTTTGAACCGCACACACACTCGTCTAGCTCTTTCCAAGCTTGATTCTATTGTTGGTTGTTTATACAAAAGTCTCATTGGACGTTCAGAACTCTAAACATGCGCTGTCTATCATCCTCTTCTTCACGTCCGGTTCAGGATGCCGCTCCATTCTCCAAGGTCACATCGAGCCACGTCTAGATCGATGCTTCTCCCACGTAACCCAACCTTGGGGAGCAGCCAATGCTTCGTTCGATGAAGCACCGACTCGTTCCTTGTCGTCCCCCCCCTTGCCTCCATCCGCTTCTGCAAACAGCTTCTTCAGCGCAGCCTCTTTCGGCAAAGGGCTGTTGGCATAAGGGTTAGCATCCCTCAACCCTTGCCGGTATTCCGCCATGTCCACAACTATCGTCTGCAAAATTCCATGCCAGGTCGTTTGGAGCACGCTGAGGAACAAGGGCTGTCGTATCAACCAAAAGAGGACCGCATCCATGATGCTCGCCATCGCCAGCTTCATGGGCCTCATCAACTCCTGGGGCGTTTCGTGGAAGACTATGTCCAGGGCGTTTTGGTAATGCCACGAGAACTGGACCCATTCGGCGCAATCCAGGACTCGGTGCAGATATTCCGTTCTAACCAGTGTTCCAAGTTCGGCGGACGTATTCTCGACGATCTGAAGCAGGCGGCTCGCCATTCTCGCGGCGCGCAGATGCACTGCGGCGCAGTATGCCAAAACACAACGAGCGAGATGTGTGACGTTCCAAGGCTGCTCACGGTTATACTCGCAGATTTCAATCCCTGGATTGAGTTCGTCAGCCAAGATTCAATGTTATCGAAGCTCTGGAACGCACTCCTAGTGTAGATGAATCTCAAGCAATGTGCGACGGCCTCCGGGGCGCAAACCATGTGGACCTCAACTGGTGATCCATCCTGAAGGCCAGTAGTCAGCTCGCTTTTCACCATAAATAGGAGATACCGGGTGACCTACTTGGTTCGGCGGCGGGAGGTTGTCACGAAACCAGCCCGACTCGGGTTCCACAATGTTGCGATGGACTTGGAAGACCATAGCTCCAGCGTGTACCACTATGTCGGCACCAAAGGGACATTTCCAAAGACTGCAGAATCATCAGTCGGCGACTCAAGAAAGGTGGTCCCCAAGGAAGAGACTCACTTCTCTGTAGCTCGCGGGGCAGCTGCCTCCAGAATGTGTCGCGATGTGGTGGATGTATGAGACGAGGGAGAGGCAGACGCAGCCGTAAGTACGGCGGCTGATGCTTCGTCTCTCGAGCGAGGTTCACATGATGATATTGATGATGCTCTCGATGTCCGAGGGTCAGGGAGCTTGGCAGTTGGCTGAGGGGTCTGAGCCTTGGGAAGAGGCGGAAACATATCAGCGACAGGCTTCTTGGTCTGCCTTGCGGCCGAAGCCCATGGATTTCTCTTTGGGGGTGAAGCTGGTCGGAGCTTTGTTGGTGTTTCTGCCTTGCGCGACGGTTTCGAGGACGTTTTCGCCGACGGCGTCGAGGACTTGGTCCTACGTCTTCCGTCGATGGATGCGCGCTCCATAGCGGCCCGGCTTCTTGCGTATCAGAGAGCGGTGCGTGTTGAAGCGTCTGTGAGTTGGGCAAGGTAGGTCTTTGACTGGGAAAGCTTCGCGCCTGGCAAACCAAGTGAGCACAGGCAAGGGGCGCACCAAGCCTGGGGCAGACGACGCAGAGAGTATGCACGATGGCGCCTGGTGACTGTCGCTCCGGGTTGCACTGGATTTATAGGACCAAGAGCGTGCAAAATTGTGATTCATGGGCGCTTTTCCCCCCTTCCCCTTGGTTTAAGGGCTGTCAACAGCTGTCAGCCGTCTGTCGGCACCACGAGCCGTCTTGTGAATCGCTCTCCTTGGGTCTGAGGGCGGATGCCTGCGCTAGGGTCCGTTTGTTACGCTGGAAACGCTGATTTCATATTGATTAATCATGATTGTATTGCAAAATCTGCAGTTGACAAGAATCGCTGTCGGGTTTGTTTCTGAGTTTGAGAGAGGGAGAAGCTCAGGGTGGAAATGTTATGGTTACAAACACCCCAACTCCACGGTGCTTGGTGCATTTCCTTGGCAGTGCCAGCCATCTCCCTCTGTATATCGACAAGCATTGCTCAAACAACCTCTTTTTTTTTTTTTACTTCTCCTTCCTTTATTCATTTCATCATATTTCATAGCTTTTAGCGAGTGAGGTGCACTCTCTGCATCTGGGCACTTCACTTCCAAACTCCCTCCTTTCTCACTTCTCCATTTGCCTTCGACAAGTTGTCACAGCATCCAAAACCCGGCATCCTCCCGCAAGCAATCAGGGCTCTTGTAGCGCCGAAGGTTACCTTGCCTACCTATATACAATCCTATACCATAAGTTGAAGCCATCGCTTACCTCCAAGGCTTTCGTGGCTATCCGCTCTACTTCGGGGAAACTTCACGCCTTGCTACCGAGCATCAGCTTCACATCCGAGCTCAGCCTCACAAGGAGTAATAGTACGTGTGATACCATGACACTCAGGTGTTGGTTTCTCAGTACTTGCTAGGATCCCGCCTATCACCTGCAATTTAAAGTTGACTCATCCCCTGCGCAGAACCCTACCTGCCACAGTGGTTCAGTCACCGTTACCACTCCATCAGTTTTCCACCAGTTCAGGCACTTCCATTAAAAGCACGAATCATGGTCTGAAAATACTCTTTTGGGGTCCCAAGGATCTTCCGGGTGGTAGATCGCCATGAGTCAGTTGTGAGATATCTGCCCATGATGGTCAACCATTGGCCACCGTCTTCGAACCAGATGTGCCAAGAGTCTGAAAAGCCTATTCGAGCAGCGGAGGATTTCTTTCAGTGCCTGCGGCTACATCATGAAAAGCCTGTGGTTCAGGCCATAAGACCGGATCTACCACTACAACTACGGCTTTGGGGAGGTCAAAAACGCCGCAATAGACTGACCCGTTCTTGTGGATAATACGGCCTGGCTCGATGGATTGTCCTAATCTTTCATGACTTTGAAAGACTTGTCATTCTTCTGGGGCATGGGCTATCACACGATGGTGGCGTTGAATTCCTTCGCATTGAGGATGACGATGACGAGGACAGGCTTAATTTCGAAATCGACGACATCTTAATGCGCTCTTGCCAACCGGAGTGGGAGCTCCCTCAGCTTGAGCTAGTCGAGGTGGTACGGCGTCGCACAGAAACAACTTGACCACCAAGGAGAGTAGCATTCACCTTTGAGGGTCAGTTACGCTGTGTCCAGAACTTTCTGTTATCTTGTGCTAAAGAGATCGACGAAACAATGAGCGTAGACGATGCTCTATGAGGTGTTGGCTGGTTGGGGACACCTCCTGACAATCCCATAATTGCCTGGGTCTACTACATGATTGGCAAGCACCAGTATGAAAGGAGCATCGTGGTTCACTAGTGAATGGCTTTCCCTTCTCCTAAAATCTACGTGTCTGCTTTTCCTTTTCTTGTCGACTTAAGAATCAAATTAACTCACACGCTAGGTTCAGAGGCTGCAGCGTCAACAGGCTACCTCAAGGCCCGAATATCTTGCACCTGATTTCCTAGGCACCTAGGTAGGTAGTGAAGGTACTAAATTTGGTAGAAATCAGAAAATCTCTCCTCCTCCAACCCGTGGCCGTGCACTTAAATCCAGGCATGACTTGTCCTCATAACCAGCACACAAACACCTCTGGCCGGGTGTCATAAGGGCTCATCTCTTCTCTTGTCAAAGCTGAAGACCGTCATCCTTTTTTTTCGTCCGTGGACTCGGAAGCCACAGATCATGTCGGAACATCCCCCCGAGCCGCCTCTCTGCTCTCGCGCCTGGGGTATCATTTCATCCCCCTTCACGGCACTCCACTCTCTCCTCGCAAACTGCGAAATAAGCCTAAGAATTACAACGCATGAAGCGAACCTACGAATCAGCAGCGGTGGGCAAAATCCCCTTTGGTTTTGCACCCGACTTGGCTAATCTTAGGTGGAGGCTCGAACTACTCGTATCCATCAACCCCGACCACACCATCCTTCCCGCAGTTCAAGAAACTTCCTCCCGAAGTGAGAGCCATCATCTGGGAGTACTCCTTTGGAGAGCCGAGAATTTTCAGAACTAAACCCCCCTTGGAAAGTCCGTCCGGTATCTTGGCCATGGTCGTTGATCACAAACCGCCTCGTTCGAGCCAAGCATGCAAAGAAGCTCGCCATGTCTCCCAAGTATGCGGATCATTCTTGTTTGGAGCGTATGGGGGCGTTTCCAATAGTCTTTGGTTCAATCCCTCCAAGGACATCCTCTACTGGAACCGAAAGTACCCAACGCCAGCCCTCTTTCTAGAGCACGAGTATGACCTCAAGTGCATTGAGAATATCGCCGTCGACTGGCCGGGGGACGATCCCGGCCTCTGCTCTGACCTGGTCTTTGACATTGGCACCGTCTTCCCTTACTGCAAAAGGGTCATGGTCGTCATGGAGCATAGGCCTCTTCCCCACAAACACCTGCAATTTTTCCCTGTCCCAGATGATGACGAGGTCAAATTGATGTACCTCGACGAGGCCATTACCTAGAAGGAGGCCAAAGAGGTGCTTGAAGAATATTATGGGGATATGCACAGCGACGAGGAGGTGTATCTCCCTGTGGATGCTCTAACGCCTCATTTTCAGGCAGTCGAGGTTGCTCCAATCCGGAGTGTCCGTCCATGTTGTTGTTGTGGTTATTAGTATATCGATCCAGATGGTATCCTGTGGCCTGAGCCAGCACCCTGGTCTACTGAAGTTGTGGAGGGAAACATTGGTGCTTCTACAACATTTATGCGGTTGTGCGGAACGAACGCAAGACCTTTGTGAGATAGTAATTGAATGTCAAGTGTCATCTCGAGCGTCCAGATTGTCGTTTGAGGGATTCCCTCGAGTTTCTATGTGCTTTGGGTTCGTGTGACGCGGAAAAGAAGAGGTTTTTGAGAGCTTGGCATTACTGAGGCGCGGCTAACTACCATTGAGGCGCTGGGAGTTGCTCCTCTCCGCAAGAGATGCCAGATACGCAAGACGGATAAGGGGCTAATTAAGAGTCTGAATGCAGCCAGTTAAATCGGTCTCAGTGGTAGATAACTAGATTCCGGGTGCTTAGGTATGCTTTTGAGCTCACCTGCACCATTGGCCGAATGCCGACAGCCCCGATACAGCGATGGCCCCTCCGCCTGCTTTCCAACGCCAGTTGCAGCTCGACCCAGTCATTGGAGGGGCTCAACGCTCATCCCGGATCCCGATTGTCTCTGCCACACCGTCATACCCTCAAACTCAACCCGTCGCAAGCTTTCTCAACATGTCGCAAAGCACGGTCGTGATAACCTCCAAAGAGCAGTTCGACTCTCTCCTCAAGTCTTCGCGCATTGTCGTCGCCGACTGTGAGTACGCCGTGGCAACGAGATAATACCCCGCCATGCCCTTTGCGCGAGCGAGCCTGTCCATCAAACGCGCCTCGATTACCGCCCGAGCAAAGGCTAACACATTCGCTATCCCTGTAGTCTACGCCGACTGGTGCGGCCCTTGCAAGCAGATCGCTCCTATCTACGAGACCCTCTCTACCACGTTATCGCGTCCCAACATCGTGACCTTCGTCAAGGTCAACAGCGACGACCAGAAAGACATCGCCCAAGAATACAGTGTCTCTGCCCTGCCGACCTTCCTCGTCTTCCGCGATGGAAAGGTAATCGACAAGGTCCAGGGCGCCGATCCGCGCAAGCTTCAGTCTGTCCTCCAGAAGCTGGCGACTGAAGTCGAGTCCCTCGGCGAGAGCTCTGGGTCGGGCGGCGGTGGTGGTGATTGGAAAGGCGCCGAGATTCCGCGAGGCTACAGCGATATTACGGACCAAATAGAGCTCAAAGGTCTCGAGCTCCTCAACGCAGATGAAGATGCTGGTTCTGTCAAAGTTCTCTTCGAGAATTCGAAGCCCAGTGCTCTGGATAAGGGAAAGGGCACGGCCAAGGACTATGTCCAGAGCGGCGCTGACGACCAGCTGCTTCTGTTCATTCCCTTCCAGTCCACCGTCAAGCTTCATACCCTGCAGGCAAGTCACTTTCGACTCCTGGGCTGTCTGGGACTCCCCCCCGCTGACCGCGATACAGCTCACTTCTCTCCCGCCCCAGGACGACGACGATGCTCCGATGAGGCCTGCCATTATCCACCTCTACCTCAACCGTACCCACAACCTTGACTTCAGCGAGGCAGATGAGACTGAGCCCACACAAATTATCGAGGTTGACCCCGAGGACTGGAACGCCGAGGGATCTGTGAACCTCGGTCTTCGCTTCGTCAAGTTCCAGAAGACATCGAGTCTTGTCGTTTACGTCCAGCAAGGCGAGGGTGACGGAGAGACTGTGCGGCTCGACAGGGTGAAGCTAATTGGCGAGGCTGGAACCAAGCGAGAGATGGGCAAGCTTCAGAAGGTCGGCGACGATGAATAATGCATGCAAACAGGCTGGGTTTCTGCAATCATTTTCGGATGAAGCCAGGTGACAGAGGACCGCATTTCAGCGTGCATCGGGTATGCTCTCGAGGCTACAGCCGGCGATGGGAGTTTCAGGGAACAAAATGGGCACACAATCATGTCTAAAACAAGGTAGAGAATAGATCCAAGTGCAAAGTTGGACCAGGACATGGTCGAAAGTGCTGGTCCTAGCCGCTTCCTTACACTATTCACTGCAAATGTCGAGCAGAATCGGCAAACGCTTGTATGTTGGGGCGTTATGCCAGTCACGAAATGGAGAATTTGGTATGTCCTGCCTCCCAACCACGACTGAGGTGCATTCAGAGCACCAGAACCAAGCGATGGTAGGGCGGGCCTGCAATTATGATCGATCTGGGGCACAACTGACGCTGCGATTAACATCCATGGGAAGAAGGATTCGAGCAACACGGGATAAAATTTCAGGTTATGCCAGCCGCACGAAGAAGAAAAAGAGAAAAGAAAAGCTTTGCTTCAACTCGCGATCGAAATTTTTATGCGGTCCCGGCCGGGTGGTCGGGCCCAGTGGTGTTTGCTTAGTCATGTTTGTCTCCGGATTAACTATTAGCCCGCTCTGAATCCCCGACGGAAGTTTCCTCTAGGGTAGGATCTTGCCCACCTAAGGTACGTACCTATGCCGTAGACAATTGCTTGGCCTTACACGACATTGATCAACTTTCAAGCAAGCATGATTCAACACTGTTGCGCTCACCTTTTACTAGCCGTTTACGATTCTCCGGTGTCGGATGCTCCTTGTCGTGATGCTGCTGAGTCGAGCCTCTACAAGATATTGATCATTTCATCAGCCCACAGTCACTTATCTCTGCGCCTTTCCCATGTTCTCTGATTGCGACCTTGGTCGTCTCTACCTTGCAAGACAAGACAAGGACCAACAACAATGCCAGGTCGGAGAAACCAACCTAGACACTGGCTTCTCCTTTGCACAACGGTAGACTCGTATAGCCAAGAGCTAGTAGATATATTGACGAATGTTCGACACTGAACTTGCTCTCATCAACCCCCCGGTCATGCTGTCCTCCCAGGCTCTTCGGCTTATAACCGAAACAAGCTTTCCGAACACCACCAGCCTAGTAGCGCGGATGCGAAAGACTCCCCCGCCATTCGTGCAAAAACGTGCAATTCACGCGACATTATTTCGCACCGGTGTTGATATCGCATCTCCACCAAGCCGAATGACTTGCTCAGCGGGGAGCTCGCCTAAGTAACCGGGACAAATCGTGGGGTGATTGCGGAGGTGGGCAGCCATTTCATCATACCAGGATGCCCACCCCGGAGCTGTCGAGTATTTGAGTGATGGATCGAAGAGCATACAAGGCGAGCGAATTCCCTTCACCTTGATCCTCCACATGAAGAAGAAATGACACGAGCCTTCCCGTCCTTCTCCAAGTTGCCCGAGGAGCTGCGGTCTATGGTATGGGCGTATGCCCTGCCAGAGCCGCGAGTATTCGAAGTTCTTGATACGCCTCACTCGAACCTCAAAACACCAGCCGAGGCGGGGCTCACATTCGCGAACTGCTCCCAGGAGCCTCCACCTGCCCTGGCCTCCGCGTGCAATGAGTCACGAGCCCTTGTGCTTCATCACTACAAGCCACTGACATTATCTGGCACGACAAAATATGTCGACCCTGTGCGGGACATTATCCTCCTCGAGCCGTACCTTCTCATCAGACGGCTGCTGAGGGCCCTGCACTTCCTTGCGCAAGTGGACTTTGTGAGGAATAACATGCGCCAAGTGGCCCTCGGGACCTCGTACGGATTCAACACGGGCATCTCCCACCCCATCCTGAGCAGAAAGGTATCAAAGAGCAATATGAATATGTTCCTCAAAAAGCTCGCAGGGTTTCCGCGGTTGAAAAGAGTCCTGTTTGTTGTACACGAGGAATTCCGATGCAACCAACCGAAGCTTCCTACAACCGAGTGGCCACACGGGCTGCAGCTCTTCCACCACAACTACTCATTCAAGTTCGATGGCGAGCTGGGCGTTAGCTTCCACAGCCCCTGGCACTTCCACTGGAACGAATTCCAGTTCTACCCACTTCAGATCGAGGAGACCAATGAGGATGAGTTTGATATAGATGATGATGGGACGGAAGACGAGGAAGAGGATGAGGAACTGAACCGCAAGCCTACGAACGACGACTGGAGGCGTTTCAAGCGACGGTTCCTGAAGGCTGTCCACTTGACGCTAGCAAAGCGACTACGGGACAAGCCACGGCTGGAGGGTCCGCCTTTACAAGTCGAGGGCGCAAGTTTATTATGGAAATACAGATCATTCGAAGGCGAGAGGACGATAACGCGATGACCACGTCGAGCGACACGACTCAGGGCTGGCCTTGGCAACGCGAGGAAGGCGGGAACCATTCGATGGATGTCGAAATGTGGCGACTCACTGATCGAGATTAGGAATGTGTTGGAATCCGGGGACCATGGACAAGCCTCTAACTTGGCGCTACAATTTCGAGCACTGCCACCTCCGAACGCCTGGCTACACACAGAGCCACCCAGCCGCTTCGATGGATTTCGTAGTCACTGAGCTTGGTTCTGGGCTGGGAGCGTTAAAAGCTCTGGAAGGATTCTAGTCCAAAGTTTGGATTCGATAGTGTTTACAGGAATTTTGTGGCGTTCGGTCCACTTCACAGGGCGTACGTGACGAAAGAGGGAGGTAGCTCAGAGCTTACCCTGACGCTCTACAAGCAACGTCCGATATCATGACGGTTTTTTGTTTAAAAAATATAACTATCTATGCGCCTTATAGTTTATCATTCTAGATTGCCGTCAACTGTTGTCCGAGTCAGGTGCATAACTGTGATTGGTAGGGATACGAGCCTGCTGTGTGTGTCTGTGCCTTGTAGAGTTCCTGAAGGGCTTTGGATGGATTCCGAATCTCTACCCAGCTAGGAGGGCTGAGCAGGATTTCGATAGCGAGATATTAGACGAGACAGTTATAGTGAGTGTTGCTCATCATTAGATAGATCTGGAGCGGTGTTGGTGGTTGAGGCATTTGTATAACAGAACCAACAGGGTTATTTAGTGGAAGCGAACGCGAGAACAACCCCCATGATGCTAAAGTTAAGCAATAGTTCGACGCTAATGTTGGCATCACTCATATGTAGAATTTTAGTTGGCCTTGAGCAGGAGACCCGAATTTGTTCGGGGCGCAGAGCCAGTGAGGTCATCGCCATAGCCCAACAAGGTAGTTGAATTTGTGAGCTGCAGTTGTGTGCCAACCATGTGGGCTGGTCTTGGTCCTGGGACTTGGTCTCATCCAGTCGAAAAAAAGTAGTGGAGCTCTTTAGCAGAGAACGAATGTACCGGTCAAACCTGCCCTCTAGGGGAAACAAAACACGATAGGTGAGACCACCACAAAATCAGTCTCGTCTTTTTTTGTCGCCCGATAGCCTGCCACTGTATCTATTGCAGATGGCTTGACACCTGATCTGCGACAAATAAGAAATCGACCCGCATCTCGGCTCGTGGCTGGCAAAATAAACTTTCGACCATGCCCGCAATCAGCCTAGATCATGCGTCGTATGCACGGAACTAAACTGCCCAATCATAAGAGGCCGGCTCCGAACCCTTCTTAACGACTTCATCTGCCGGCCATGATGAGATCGGAGGAGGCGCCTTTTGTCAAGTCAAGTCCCGCTCGCCATGCACACAAAACGGTCCGGCATGCCGATGCCGACCCCGACGCCGAAACTGCCAACCTGGTTTGAGGCTTCCCGTGGCGGCTGTTGCTGTTGCTGTTGTCATTGCTCTCGCTATCGTTATCGCGGCCGCTGACATCTACCCGCTCCCTGCATCCCACAAAACCCGCTTGGCTCTCTACTGGCTGCCCTTGAGGTTGTCTCGCTCTATGACCCTATCATGTCGGCGACACTGCCAGTTCTGGCTCCCCGGCTCCCGGGCTGTCCGCCAGTGGTGGACGACAGGACCTACACCAAGGAGCACACCGAGGATGAGTGGGAATCCATGCGCGAGGTCATCAAGAAGCTTTATATCCGGGACAACCGCAAGCTCAACGAGACCATGGCCGTCCTGCAGGCGAGACATGGCTTCGCAGCAACGTGAGTGGAAAGAAGTCCATCACCGCCAAGCAAATTTTGAAGATAGACGAGAATCAAAGGCTGATTTTATAAATGAAAGAGAGCAAATGTTCAAAAAGCGCCTGAAGAAGTGGAATCTCAGGAAGCGCACATATCGCAAAAGTCCTTCAGGTTCCACTGTTTCCACACCTGCGCAGTTTGCCGACGTGCCCTGCCTGAGTGCGGTCGAGGATCAGGCTACGTCCTCATCAGAAGAATCAGTTCAGGATGAGACGAATACGTCCATGGCCCTCATCCGACCATCTAACACCGGACCTTACGCGAGTCTGGAACAGGTTCTCGGCAGTGTCTTTTCCTGGAGTCAGGCTAAGCTGGACACATATCCTGTTGCTTCAGATCCCATGTCGAGATATCTCGCAAATCCAAATCACCCCCCAATCCAGGATAGTCGCACAATGTACCGGACCTTCGAGCTTGTTTTCGATCTCTGGTATCACGGCAAAGGGAACCTTGCAGGATTGGCTGCGCGAAGGGGCTTCTATGTGCTCGAATTCGTATTGTCTGAAGACCACCCTGACCTCATATGGCATGTCCTGGATACTATCTTCGACATGGTAGACCGAGGGCATTTGCAACTATTAGGCTTGTTCTTGGATCATGCGACTGTGCTCGCACAGCGACAGCTCCCCGCCCAACATCCCCTCCTCCGAATTCTCCAACAGCTACGAAATTGCGACTATCACTCGGATCGAGGGAGGAGCTATCTATGCCATTTATTACGTCAGGCTTGGCTGCGGAATGTCGATCTTTTAGCCGAGCATATCCAGTCATCAGATGCCCAACGGCTTTGGCTCTACGAGCAATTAATCTGGGATGGGCGAACGAGGCTGCGAAAGGGAAGCGAACTAGCCAAAAGGCAAGACGCCATGTACCACGCCCTCGAAGCGATGGCAGAAGCCCAGGACCACGAGGCAGTGGTGGATGAATCAGATCGACTAAGGATCGAGGCTTTGCGGCTCGAATTTACGCAGATGGATGTTGGCGACAAGCAAAAGGCTGAGAAACTGGCGCTCAACTTGCTCAACCACACCGGATCCGGCACGGGCTCAAGATCGAATGATCGATTTCACGCATACGCACGCAAGATGCTGGCTCGGGTTCAGGAGGGCAGACAGGAATGGGACACGGCGGAGAAGAACCTGCGATATGCCATCACCAAGCGAGAAGCGGCCCACGGCACGAACAGCAACCTACGGGTGATACGAGACATGTGGGTGCTCGCGGCCCATTTCCAGAAGGCTGGCCGACAAGAGGACGCGAACATGATCACGGCCGATGCGCTCTCCAGGGCCCAGGAGTATTTGGAACAGGGAACCGACTGATACCTGGCATGTGGCGCATTATCTCGGGCGTTTTGTGCTTCAAGACGGCGGTTTAGAGGGGATTGATTGCGTTGCATGGCAGTGGATCGGACATTTGCATATGGTATCGAGTTCACTTGCGGTGTTTGAATGACGCAGTTTCCAAAGCCTTAAACTCGGCGAAGCTTGTATCCTCCTTTGCCTAATATCTGTTAAGTGTTATTAGGCTGAGTTTCGTGCTGAGGCTTGTGTTTGCTTCCTCCACGCCACAAGCCCGGCCACGTGCCCCGCCACAATGACGTCGACTCTTCCCTTATCGACGATCACGGCTTGGCCTCAACGGTAGGTAGCTTGTGATACCAACCTACCTACATCACTTGCAACCTGTCCTCTACCTTATTGGTTTTTAACGCGATACTTAGAATCACCTCTTCGTTCTTTTTACCTCTTCCAGAATCTCGCCGTTCTGAGGTGCCAAAATGACTGCTGGAGTGCCCCCAAACTACTGTACCTAAGAAGCTCTCAACAAGAACCCCAACTATCCACTATTGGCATGCACTGCTAACACAAGCAATCTTCCAGATGCTATTCTCGAGGTATCTGATACGGCCACTACCCAGCAGATCCGAGATGCATACAAGCGGTATGTTTCCAAGACCTTGCCTCCCCACTCCTTCCAGGACATGGCTGACCCTCCGGCTCAAGGGCTGCTCTAAAGACTCACCCCGATCGCGTCGCCTCCGACTCCCAAGACCGAGCCGAACGAACCCGCAAGTTCCAGCTCGTCAACGACGCCTACTATACCCTCTCCGACGCAACCCGCCGCCGCGAGTACGACGCCCAGCGCAAGCTGTTCAACACTGGCAGCCCGGCCGACCCGTTTCAGGACATCCCAGAGGACGGCACCGAGGGCGAGGCCCCGCCGCAGAATGCGTACTCGTGGGCGTGGAACTTCTTCACGAACCAGGCCAACAACGGTGCACCGCCGGCCCAGGACCGTGAGCAGACGGAGAATGCCCAGTTCAGCGACGTATTCGAAGAGATGATGCGGGAGGAGGGCATGGCGGAGGGAGGTGATAACCACCCCACCAGCAAGTTCTGGGGCATGCTCGGTGGTGTGAGCGGTGGAGCCCTGGGCTTCATCGTTGCGAACGTGCCGGGCATGGTTGCGGGAGCAGTCGCGGGCAATAGACTGGGAGCTATCCGCGATGCTAGGGGGAAGAGCGTGTATGCTGTGTTCCAAGTGAGTCTACGTCTGCGTCTGCGTCTGCGTCTGGATCAGATGCTAACTGATACTAGGAGCTCCCTCAAGATGACAGGGCCAAGTTGCTCAGCCAGTTGGCGGCAAGGGTCTTTAGCCATGCTGTTGGCATTTAATATCTTGAAACAGTGACGAAACGACGGCTAAGCGGATCCTTGGGTGTTTGGGAGTCGGGCTGGTCTTGGCTGGCGGGGTTTTCTGCGTTTTCTTTCTTTTGTTCTGGTTCTCTCTTCTATACACATCAAGAGTTGGTCTTATCATCAAGTGTTATTCTACAATAAACTCTGGTCACGAACCTTGAAATTGGACTGGGCGAACTAGAATCCGGGGGAGGACTGGCTGTTATCCTGCAGTCCAAGTTCCAAGTTCATCCTCCTGGCTGTGATGAACCTGTGCCCTGACGACCCGAAAGGAATCGTCGCCCAGGAAACATCTACTTTGCAATCGACCATCACTTTCAAACCCGTCATTACGTTCGAGTGGTTCAGTGCTGTAATGTCTCATTTGTATATATGATTGAGTGGTGTTGAGAGCATCTCTACAAGACTTGGACAAGGCCTTGGTTTAAACGACATCCCCTTGGTACAATCTCTGATCAAGCTGTTTAGCTCTTAGCGTGAATAGCTGTGAGCCATACTGGTTTAAGAAGATACCAGGATATTGATCATGCCATAGAAACCCCGCCAATACCTCTTTGAGCTGCGAAGGGCTCTGGATGTCCAGCAACACGAGCAATCGCGATAGGTTTATCGAGAAGAAAGCCCAGTCCTTTTTGGAACCCTCAGCCGCAGCAGCCCCTATCACGAGACACCAGAGCAATCCATGCCGAAACCCTTGTCGGCCGCTGAGAAGCGGAAGAGGGTCTTGTAGCTGTTCCCGAAGTCTTGCAAGAATGACTTTGGGGAGATGATGGTCGGGAGGAAGTTCTCGGATAGTCATATAGAAGAAGAGGTGCGCTGCTGTCAGGAGTAACCGGCCCTGAACCGTGATGTCTTCACCCCCTATAGTTGTTTGTAGATGATGATCAACCACGTTGATGAGAACACGAAAATCCTGCATTGGGACGTCAGTGGATCTTATGGAATACTGAGCTCGCCGCACTAGGGCAAAGTTGTCTCGAACGGTGGAGGCACCGCAGTCGGCCTCAAACACTTCCAGATGCGATAAACTTGGACGTTCCGCGGTTCTCAGAACGCCCAGTGGAAGAGATATTGTATCCAGATCCAGAATCATGGGAAGCATGGGCTTTGTGCCTAACCCAATGGCCGCTTGAATGTCAGACCTGGAAGAGTCAGCTCAAGAGCCACGAACTGCAGGGTTGACTTGGAGCCCACCAGTTAATGACCCGAGCCACATTGACGTTGCTTCGAAGCTCATTGTAGCCTCCTCTTGCTCTGATCAGTAGGTCGACTGCCCTCAAATGAACGCAAGCAACTTTATAGTTCCCTTCGGTGCCCTGCCGAGTAATCAGTAATGGGCAACAAACCCGTCGGTAGACGAGACCCGACCTCAATGTTGGCGAGGCTTGCAATTGTCCCGATCAGGGCTATATCATTGGCGCCTCTGTCTAGTCTCTCCCGAACACCCCGAATTGCTAGCGTCTTTTTCTTACAGCCCTCGTTGGCCACGGCTCTAGGGTCTGGTAGGAGCTGAGACCAAAGAGCTGCTGCTAAGCCGAGTGTTGTGTACATGATTAAGGGATCAGAAAAGGCGTATCCTTCCCACCATTGCTTCCTGATATAGGCAATGGTCGCACGGAGGTCGAAGCGGGAAACGACTTTGTCGAGTGTTATTAGCGGCGAGTGTCTCAGGATTAATTCTACTTACAGAACCTAATCAACTTGTCATCGTCGTCGCTCAGGGGAATCGGAAACGCGCTGAAAGGATCACCACGACCTTGGCTGGGGGCCTTGACAAGGCCCCGCTGGGTATCGGGTCTGGACGACCGTCCCTGTTGCTTTTTATTTTTGATGGCCTTGGATGTTGGCTTAGGATGATTAGGCCCATATGAAATCCTGAATCGTCCCTTGAGAGTATCCTTGTGTCGAATTGTGAGTTGTGAATCGATTGGTCCGCGGGGGGCCGCAGTTTGACTCTTGCGCTGTAAGCCGTTTTTCACTGCGTGACTTCTGAGAGCTGCCGATGGTCGTTCTGAAACGCCGTCTGTCACTACGAATGCAAAATCGGTCATCCTCGGATGTTGGATTCTGAACGAGAGTGAGAAACTAATTTTCAAGAGTGTTGAAGAGATTCGCGACGCTGAATGGAAGTTCACGAGGTGCTCACTGCTGAGTCAGCATTGGTGGAATTATCTCTTGCATGCCGGGTATTGTCATCAGGAGCTCGCTTGTTGTCATGTCCATACGTCTGTCTATATGTCATGCTCACGTGACATGACCTGCCTATAGCGGCCTCGACAATGGCGTCTGCATGTCAAGATTTACCATTGCCCATCCTAGGATTCTACCACACAGTGACACAGAGGCCTTGAACGATTGCCTCCGTCTAACCAACACCATCAATGCGCCTCAAGTGCTCTGGGAAAAGGTCTTGGCAAAACTTGTTAACATTGATGCCAGGACGGCAGAACGCCATGAAGAAATTCACATACATGTTTTGTATGACCCAAGCTCACAACCTCGCCATTCTTCCTGGGTCCGCGGTTTCTCGATTCCAAGGACAAGCTAGACCTTTCTCGTCTTCATCACGTTATCGCAGTGTCTTTTTAGACCATTAAACCCAACCTAGGTATCCAGCGCCTACATAGCCTATCTTCGGGGAGGAGGTTGGAATCCAGGAGGCGGAGGACCGCCGGGGTTGAAGCCAGGTGGCGGGAACTGAGGGTTTCCAGGGAAGCCGGCGGGAGGGGGAGGATAGTTTCCAGGGAAGCCTGGAGGGGGCGCTCGGTAACGATTAGAAACTGCTCTGCGATAACGGGACTTGGTGAACTTACCACCTCGACCACCAGGGAAACCAGGAGCCCCGGGGAAGCCAGGGAAGCCTGGAGGAGGAGCTCCGCCAACACCAGCAGCAGGACCCTGGGTAGCAGGTTAGCAACGTCTTTCATAACTATCCCATAGAAATAAGGGTTTCATACAGCCAAAGAAGGAGGGACGGCGCCTCTGCCAGCAGGACGAGCAACACCAGGGCCAGCGGCCAGAGCTGATGAGATTCCACCGGGGGCACTCTTGCCAAGTCGGGCACTAGGATCGGCAGGAGGAGGTGACTCGACGGAGAGGGAGATGATATGAGCGCCACGGACGATAGTGAGACCGAGAGTTCGCTTCTCCTCGGATTCGATGGTCTGCGTCGCAGCGCTGCTTGCGCCAGGAGCAGCAAGCTTGTTCTGCTTGCGCTTAACGCGTCGGAACTCTTCGGTATCGGCGAGGACAAGGTTCATGTGCTATATATCTGTCAGCCTTGGATCCAGATTGCCGTGAGCGAGGGACATCCAGTACCTTATCGAAAGCAAGCATCTGTCCGGTCATCGCCCTGCCATCGTTGAGGGTAACGCGCATCCGCCAGTTAATCTATTTCGACCGAGTTAGTATCTGGAGAGATACCGAGGAGTCGGAACCATGAAGTGTCTCATGCGCGGCGGGAGGAACGTACATAACCGGCCTGAAGAGGAGAGTTAGCTCATTAACACATGGACAACAAGAAGCATTGACGCGTTGAGGATTGGGAGGCTGAGCGAGCGTACCATCTTTCCTTGTTTGTTGGACATCTTGTCGGCTGTTTGAGGACTCGCCAACGCGGTGCCTCTAGAGTTCAAAAATTGGTGTTTGATCGCGGAGCTCTTACGTGCGACCGCGATGACCTTCAATGCCTGGAGCTCTGAAGGTGAGGATGATGTCCAAAATTTGCGGAGCCTGATGCGAAAGGCTGAGAGGTACACCGAGAATGTATCGAATTGGCGCTAGTCCATTCTCGGAGAAATCGGTCCCACTTTGGAACCCGGCTCGCTTGAGGGCAGCCAAACCCTCAAATTTTCAAGGCTCACAAAATTCCGAGCCCACTCTTTGACCTCTGACAACCTTTGAACCTCGCGATCTTCGACAACTCAACCACCAGGTCGACTAACAAACCGCAGCCATGGCATCCGAGAAGGCAAACAACCCCATGCGGGAGCTCAAGATTCAGAAGCTCGTTCTGAACATCTCCGTCGGCGAGTCTGGTGACAGACTTACCCGTGCCGCCAAGGTGCTTGAGCAGCTTTCTGGTCAGACTCCCGTCTACAGTACGTTTGCAAAAATTCCTGGACAATGGCGATGCGATTTATTCTGACAAAATCTCCTCAGGCAAGGCCCGCTACACCGTCCGTACCTTCGGTATCCGACGTAACGAAAAGATTGCTGTCCACGTTACCGTCCGAGGCCCCAAGGTAAATTACGAACAGTCGTGTTGTGTGGATAGGTTGGGCAAAGTCGCTAACGTGGCCCAAGGCCGAGGAGATTCTGGAGCGTGGCCTTAAGGTCAAGGAGTACGAGCTCCGCAAGCGCAACTTCTCCGAGACCGGCAACTTCGGCTTCGGCATCAGCGAGCACATCGATCTTGGTATCAAGTACGACCCCTCGATCGGTATCTACGGCATGGACTTCTACTGCTGCATGACCCGACCTGGTGAGCGCGTCACCCGCCGACGACGCACCAAGAGCCGCATCGGTGCCAGCCACCGCATCAAGCGCGACGAGACCGTCAAGTGGTTCAAGTCTCGCTTTGACGGCATTGTCCGATAAAGGGATCGAATGGTTATTTGTCTTTACGGATGGTCACGGCGAACATTAAGGGGAAAAATCACATGCGGCATGTATTTTGTTGCCTTTGCTGCATCAGCTCGACGCGGAATTCAGTCGAGCCACGGCCTGAGAGACCGACCGGCACTCTGCCGGCTTTCCGATATTCACTCTGAATGTGACACATGCCATTCTCGCCAGATCATTGGCAATTTGTCTACTTGGCCTCTCGTTTTTACGTCTACGTGAGACGTGTTGAACAATGTCCACATCGGACTGAGGAAGCTTTGCTTCACGACACTTGATGAGTATGTCAGAAGGCCTTGACGGCCCGGGATGTGAAATGTAGACCAAGTAGGATCCTCCTCGGGTTTGGCCCCGACCTGGAACAGACCACCAGTGTAATGCCTACTACAGCAACGAGAACACTGTCTTGGAATCATGCTCCGAATGACAGCTGCTGATAGACACGTTGGTAAAGCAAGCTACGAGAGAGGCGTTGATCGACCGTCAAAAACAACAAGAATCAAGACAGTTCGTAGACAGCTTGCACTAGGTGGAGATACACCCAAACTAACGGCAGCATCTGAGAATTCGGGTGGCATGGGGAAACCGGGCAGTAGAAGACGCCGGGAACCACCAGGCTTTTATGACATGGAGAGCGAGATGAAAGGCGAGATGATCCGGAGAAAGCTTGGAGTAAAGGGCCACGCCAAGGTCAACAATTTCAGCCATTCTAAGCCTACAATTGATCAATGGCTGTTGGCGTCTCAAGATTGGGGTGTCTTGGAGCTTTTGTTGCTGTTGCTAGGTGCGCGGTTCTCTGTGCTTAGCACCAGGTCGCCAGGCCAGCAGCACCAGGTTCCACTACAAAATTCAAAGCTCGTTGGGCCATAGCTCTTCGTGTCCCTTGGCCCATTTACGTGCGTACCGCATTTCTCAGGCACTAACTGTCTTAGGCCTACCCGGGTAATGCCGGTCGGTCGGCGGTACGGGAGTTGCTTGAGATGCGAGTTTCGGCGCGGCGCCAGGAACCCAAACGAAGGCCATTCGGGAATCTAGGGGATCTCAGATCGAGTCAATTGCCGTAGGTGGAAGACCCGACGTTCCCAACGCAGCTTTTTGGAGCTCCCAGAGCGCAATTCCTAGTATCAGGGTCAATAGTCGGACGTCAGCTCGGCGGACGAAATGAAGCTCCGAAATAGAGCGGGCTAGCAAAACAGGCTAAGAAATTGTTAAGGCTGCCTCGGGATTTCCAGGCAAAACCGCGCAGTGCGCCCTGATTGGGTGGTCGGACCAGCTGGGTCCACCGTATCCCTCAGTCAGACTCTGCTCTCCATCACCGTCCTCCTCAAAAAACTCCATTTGCTCTCCTGCAAAGGCAGCACCGCACTCCCCAATCTCCCCTCCCTCCAATTGCACCCGGCTGCAATTGCTCTCCTTTCATCTCCAAACCTCCCGAATCCCTCTTAATATGTTCCGGAACGCCCTCCGACAGTCGACGCGCGCCGTCGGCGCTGTCTCTGCTGCTGGCAGGGTCGCCGCGGTAAGTCATGCTCCCGAGCCCCGAACCGGCTCAGTGCCATCGACCAGCGACCCCCAACAGCGTGCATCCATCGGGAATTCATCTTGGGAGCTCAATTGAGTGGTCGGATCAAGCTTCCGGGAATTGGATCGTCTTTTTCGAGCTGGTTGGACTCGATGTCGCCGCTGAGCCGTCGTGGCATCTTCGGGCTTCGGCTAACTTGTTTTTCACCACATAGGTCCGAAATGCCGCACCCGCCTCCATCAACGCTGCTCGATACTACGCCTCCGACGCCAAGGCTTCGCCCACCGAGGTCTCTTCCATCCTCGAGCAGCGAATTCGTGGTGTCCAGGAGGAGTCCGGTCTCGCTGAGACTGGCCGTGTCCTTTCCGTCGGGTACGTTAATCTCCGACCTCTTCGAGAGCATCATCCAGACGAGGCTGGGACGGGCTCGATGCAATGACTTCACGTCAGCACCACCACACCAGCCGCCCATCCGGATGCCCAGGAATACACTCAATTGGGATCGTATCAATGCTAATTCTACCTTTACAGTGATGGTATCGCCCGTGTGCACGGCATGGCCAACGTCCAGGCTGAGGAGCTTGTCGAGTATGTGCTGAGCAACATGTTGAGCATCTCGATGCATTTCGCAGCTAACAAGCAAACAGGTTCGCCTCTGGCGTCAAGGGCATGTGCATGAACCTCGAGGCCGGTCAGGTCGGTGTTGTGTTGTTCGGTTCCGATCGTCTCGTCAAGGAGGGTGAGACTGTCAAGCGTACCGGCGAGATTGTAAGCATTTCCCACACAGCTGCACAAATCCAAAAGCAGACAAGGAGAACACAAACGGCGAGACTAACATAAACATCAAGGTGGATGTCCCCGTCGGCCCTGAGATGCTCGGCCGTGTCGTCGACGCTCTCGGCAACCCTATTGACGGCAAGGGTCCCATCAAGACCAAGGAGAAGCGCCGTGCCCAGCTCAAGGCTCCTGGCATTCTGCCCCGAAAGTCCGTCAACGAGCCCGTTCAGACTGGTCTCAAGTCCATCGACGCCATGGTTCCCATCGGTCGTGGTCAACGTGAGCTGATCATCGGTGACCGTCAGACCGGCAAGACTGCCGTCGGCCTCGACACCATCCTCAACCAGAAGCGATGGAACAACGGCAACGACGAGAAGAAGAAGCTCTACTGCATCTACGTTGCTGTCGGCCAGAAGCGATCCACTGTCGCCCAGCTCGTCAAGACCCTGGAGGAGAACGACGCCATGAAGTACTCCATCGTCGTTGCTGCTACCGCCTCGGAGGCCGCTCCTCTGCAGTACATTGCTCCCTTCACTGGTAAGTTCCTTTCCTTCGTCTCCTGACTTCTCATATTAACGAATGATTTACTAGGAGCGTCGCTGGGTGAATGGTTCAGAGATAATGGCAAGCACGCCCTCCTCATCTTCGACGATCTGTCCAAGCAAGCCGTGGCCTACCGACAGATGTCTCTGCTTCTCCGCCGTCCCCCCGGCCGTGAGGCTTACCCCGGTGACGTTTTCTACCTCCACTCTCGTCTGCTCGAGCGCGCTGCCAAGATGAACGACAAGCTCGGTGGTGGCTCCTTGACTGCCCTCCCTGTCATTGAGACTCAGGGTGGTGATGTCTCTGCCTACATTCCCACCAACGTCATTTCCATCACTGACGGCCAGATCTTCCTCGAGTCTGAGCTGTTCTACAAGGGTATCCGTCCCGCCATTAACGTCGGTCTTTCCGTCTCGCGTGTCGGCTCCTCTGCCCAGCTCAAGGCCATGAAGCAGGTCGCTGGTTCCCTGAAGCTTTTCTTGGCCCAGTACCGTGAGGTCGCTGCCTTCGCCCAGTTCGGTTCCGATCTGGATGCCGCCACCAAGCAGACCCTCAGCCGTGGTGAGCGTGTAAGTTGACCCTCATAACTTCTGGGGCAGGCTTGACAGATGCTAAACACTCTACAGCTGACCGAGCTCCTCAAGCAGAAGCAGTACTCCCCCATGGCCGTCAACGAGATGGTTCCCCTCATCTTCGCCGGTGTCAACGGTTACCTTGACACCGTCCCCGTCAACAAGATCCTCCAGTGGGAGTCTGACTTCCTTGCCCACCTCAAGACCAACGAGGCCGACCTCCTCGCCACCATCGACAAGGAGGGTGCTCTCTCCAAAGAGACCGAGACCAAGCTCCGTGATGTTACCCAGACCTTCGTCAAGAGCTTCCTGGGTTAAATATAATCAAAAGCATCTTGCGCGGAGCATAGTAACGGGGGCCCTTGGGGATGTCGCTGTCTATACCGAATAACTGTAGTCGTTTTTCTCTCTAGGCGGAGGGAATGGTCGAGGGGTCGCGCCTGACGGAGCGGCGGGTTGAGTTGAGGGAGATTCGCCCGTCGTATTGCCACTTGTAAAATAGAGCACAAAACTCAATGAACGCCCTCGATTCCTTTTGTTCTTGAATTTCCTAATTAGTACCGCCTGTTTCAAAGCGAAAGCTGTCCTTCTAGTTGTGTATTATTGCCAAAACTCGATGAGAGCGATGTCGGAGGACGAGGTGGTGGTTGATGCACCGTGCTGCAGCTGTTACGAAAGGTGACATCATGAGCTAATCACCGCAGTCAGTTCCACCTCGTCGATTCTTCCGTTACCATCGACTCGACAGAGATCCCTTCTTATGATCCTCTCACGTGTACTCTGACCTGTCGATTCACTGGCTGTGATTTAAGAACGCCTGTTGATTGCACTTCTGGAGCAAAATCCCGGGCATCCTTTAGTCCGACAACACCGTCAACCCGCCTACCTTTGCCCTTCCACCCGAAGACACAAGAACCCCCAGCTTCGTCTTTCTCCCCAGACGCTCGTCGGTCACTCGGCTCTGCGATGTCGGCAAAGGATTCTGGCCCCAACATGTCTGCTGCCACAAAGGATGTTCTGGCCAAGGTGCGTCGCATCATCCCGCCGATGCTCGAGCACCTCCACAAGGGTTCGTAGAGCCGGAAGCTCGCTCCCTCTCCGACAGACCAGAGCGAGGATAGCTTTTGAATAACGCTCGAGGCAGGCCAGCTAGGCAGAGTGGCCGTTATGGGAGGCAGCGAGAACTACACGGGCGCGCCGTACTTTTCGGCCATGGCAAGTGCGAGGCTGGGTTGCGATATGGTATGTCCAAACGTGTGCTTCTTTTCTTGAACTTGGCTAACCTGCTTGCCCTTCTCTCTCAGTCCCATGTCATCTGCACGCCCGCCGCCGCGACCGTCATCAAGTCATACTCCCCGAACCTCATGGTGCACCCGTTGATGCGCGAGACGCCGAGCCCAAGTCAAGAGCCCGCGGTCTCGAACCCCTCGCGACGCAAGGAGCCACACTCCGACCCGGAATACATCTCGGCGCAAATAGTCGACCTTCTCCCACGGCTTCACGTTCTCGTCGTCGGGCCCGGGCTCGGCCGCGATCCGCTGATGCATGCCACCGCTGCCCGGGTGATCCGAGCCGCCCGCGCCCTGGGCACGCCGGTCGTGCTGGACGCGGATGCGCTGCTGCTGGTGCAGAAGGACCCAGGCCTAGTGAGAGGCTATGACGGCGCGGTGCTAACGCCCAACGTGGTCGAGTTCGGCAAGCTGTGCGAAGCGCTCAAGATCGACGTCGGGGACGATGCAAGCGAGACGGCGCGGGTCGAGGCTCTGGCCAAGGCGCTCAGGGGCGTGACGGTTGTGCAGAAGGGTGGGAAGGACTATATCTCCAATGGGGAGATGACGCTGACTGTCGCTCTTCAGGGTGGCAGGAAGAGGAGCGGTGGACAAGGAGATACACTGACCGGGTCTATTGCGACGTTCTTGGGGTGGAGGAAAGCCTACCTCGACCGTCTCTGGGATGTAGGCCAGGATACTCTTGGTGATCGAGAGTTGGTTGGACTGGCAGCGTTTGGTGGTGCTGCCATCACCAGAGTAAGTTTCTCCTTACCCTACATCTTTCAACTCCGACAGCTTTATTTCACTCTATCAGCAGACTACCTCTTAAGCCAGCGTCTATGTTCGTTTATACCGTATGACGGCGTACGCGTTGCTAACGACATGTGCAGGAGTGTTCCCGGCTGGCGTTTGCTAAGAAGGGCCGCAGCCTCCAGGCCAGCGACTTGACAGACGAGGTTCATGCCGCGTTCCTAAACATCTTTGGAGAAGTGGATGAGTTAGCAGACTCGTCGAGACTCTAATGACAAACGTGCTCTCGCACAAAGACGCAGTTACAAAGTCACTAAGATACAACCAAGACCAAGAAAGACTATACCCAATGTGTTGAAGTCGAGAGGTTCCATTGTTCCGTGATGTGACGTGACGTGACGCATTGACGGCGGCTGACAAGCCCGTGATAATCCTATTACTGGCATCCTCTAACCCATATTAATAACATCTAAAAATTAGAAGATAATATCATAAGATATTTTAGATGTTTAGCTATTTTTTATGTAAATTTAGGTGATCTTATTAGGGTTATCTTATAGAAACTCCCTAATTACTGAGACAAGCAACAAGCAACGAGTGAGCGCCTGACGCCTCGATGCAACACAATTTTTTTCTTAGCCCAACTCTGCCAACCTAAATGGCAGGAGGGCTGAGGGACTGGAACGCACGACCAACAAAGCCTGGCGACTTCGGCATCTGGCAGATCTCTTCCTCGGAAAAGGCGGTATCTAAGAAATCCAAAAGAGGGAGAGCGTGCCGGGTCCTCCTTGGAGATCAGCAAAGCCCTATGACATGCACGACTGCTCTGGTCAGCCCTGGCAACGTGGAAGTGTGGCTATGAGTGAACAAAGCGCCAGGGGGACTTCAAGAGGGATGGGTAAAAAGCATGAACCCGGCTTTGTACGGAGTGAGTGATGCTGTTATTGGGCAAATATGGATTGTAGGGCTCGAGTCACAATGGGGTAGACATCTTGGCTTCAAAATGCAAGACCCACGAGGTCCCATGTACATTGAAAGAGGAGAGGGAGGGGAGAGAAAAAAAAAACGCATCTCTTGCAGAAAGCCAGTCAGAATCGCAGTCAAGACGGCGGATAGGATATGATCAATGCCTTATACACGAGAGAAAAGTGGCGCCTCGGGTTCCTGCGGCGGGGGATGCAGCAGCAGCAGCAGCAGCAGCAAGCTTTTAGCAGTCAGTCGTCTTGATTACCGCTGCGCGACAACAACGAGAGACAACATAGGATGCAGCATGTATGCGAGGCATCCCGGTGTCGTCCAATTGCCGATTGTGGAGAGGGAAAGAGAAGAGGAACAGGGAAAACTGGCCGTTATGCGTGGGATGTGGACGTGGGTGTGGGCGTGGCCGTTGCCCCGTCTCGCGTGGCCCAGTCGCGTGGTCAACGGCGGACGGCTTGGCGCGTGGCGTGGACCGGGGAGGGGGCTGTTGGCTGTGGAGATTGTTGGGTCTAGATGACGATAGTTGATGTGAGGGATGAAGAAGGGTGAAGATAGGTCGACTGTCGAGATTTCTGGAAGCATGTGCATGAGGCAAGGGGAGGAAGGGGAAAGTACTGTCTGTCTCTGGAAGAAGGGGGGAGGGGGGGGGAAGACGAGACTTGTTGAGATTTGTGCAGATCTCGAATCTCCGTCTGACTTCCCAGTTTGCCCGTGCCGCTGACGAGACACGTTGGACGATGTGCAGATAAGTCTTGCTTCCCACGAGGGCACGTTGGCCATGCTGGATGGGTGAAGATGCGCAGATGGTCTCTCATCTCGTCGTGATTCCTCATTCCTTCAAAGCCCCCTGTACTACTCTTGCCTGGCCGCAAGAGATCAACCTCTTCTGCAGCTGCTCCAACAAGGGTCGACATCTCCCGAGGCCGGATCTTTGCCCCCCCGGCCGCCATCCGATCTTCCCTCTCGTCTGGGCCTGATACGTATCATTGACGGGCGCATGCTTTCGCAAGATCCAGCACATGTCTTTGAGTTGCAGACACCCCGTCAGACCCGAGGCCGCCGCCAATTAACTACAAGAGAGAGCGAACAGGGGCGCCGCATTGGACATGGAAAAGAGAAGGGAGTCTACAATTCATACCCTGTGTTTGTCCAGCGCATACACTGCTCAAAGCTATACCTAAAGAATTATAAAAATTCTTTATTTTATAATAGAATAATATCATAATATTCCTCTAAATACTATGAGCTTTAGAGCAGTTTTTCTAGATTCTTTCTAGCTGCGCATTTTTGCCTGATTATTTAGCAGTGGGATTTGCTCCAAAACAAACAACAGGGTGGATTGTACTGTCACTCCTGCAGCATGCCGAAAGGGGCCGCTCCCGGAAGTGGTTTGTTTGAAGATGAACACAGAGCTGCAGACTCAACGCGACACAAGGTCAGAGGCAAAATATCGAGAACGGGCTTGTCTCTGCTCCATCAGCCCCTTCGTTGTGAAGAAAAGAGGAGGCGGTTGAACTTGCAGGTGGTCGAGCTCAACATCAGCTCCGCTTCGCATGGAGTTCTCCGCCATTTCCATCCTCTTTATGACAGGTCAAACAACCCAGCTTATGAGTTACGTAGGAGAGTCTGGTGCGTCTGTTCGCCGGTGACAGCTCGCCTTTTGGCTGAATTGGCTCGTAGCCTGGCCCGGCTTGTTATCCTAAAATGCTGCATATGCCTCAATGCCCTGCCATTCTATCTCCAGCGGTCATGGGCAATCTCCTGAATGACACAAGGGAAGATGGCGTTTGCTTATGGCTTCCATGTCTCGCGCTCGAGTCCCACGGCAGGCAGCCGCAAGCCTTGGGATGATGATGACCGCCAAAAAGACCCAAATGTTACAAAGGACATGGTAAGTAGGGCAAGTAGGACAAGAAAACATCAGATGGATGAGGATCAAAGAGCAAGAAATGACTGCTGATGTGGTCTTTCCCTTGCAACCCTCGAGGCGACACCAAGTAACGAACTCGATAAAATGATCCCAAGTCGTTCCTTGCTAAAAGCAGGCCGAGAGTCGCAAACATGAGATTGACCGGTAGCACTGGGGTCATTGCTGTGAAAGGTGATGTGCTGCCCATCAGCAAAGACTTGACATGGGGCAACATTACCTCGTCACAAAGATGTGAGGTAGGGGCCTCCGAAAAGGGAACACAATGGCAGCGTGATGGATGCAGTGCATGAGATGGCTCCTTGTTTTCTTGTCGCCACCTGTGGCTAACTCCCGTAATGTTTAGGTCTTAAAAAAGTGAGACAACTACGTATGGTACATGAGCAGTCTCCTCCAGAAGCCATCCGCGCGGGCGGGCATCTTTTTGGGTCAGCGATTCAGTCTCGTACGACCAAAAAAGCAAGGGGGAATTCTGTCAGTGAGCGACCCAGCACGGATGTCACCAGCGGGGCGGCCAGCCTCACAACTCAGTGATCGAGATCCTCAATGGTGGGAACAAGATTGAGAAAGGCCTGGAAGATACAGTAGCCAAGTTGCATGGAATGTGAGATCTGACGATAGATCTGACAGACACGACCCGGACTGGTGGGTAGGTGACGGAGCGGCTGTCCATTTTCTAGTTGCAACTCGGCCTTCCGAAGCAAGTTAGTATTCCTGCTTGCCCGAAGGTAGAGTCAGTTCCCAGGAGGCCAATAGAGCCCTAATACCCGGAAGCCATGAATCAAAATCACGCCAGTAAGTGCATGCCTGGCAGCGACTTGCAGCGGCATCTTCAGCTGGAAGTACCCGCAATACCTGCTGCTTTCTCTCCAGGGACCTAAAACGAGAAACGAGATGCTGGCCATGATGCTTCCTCGGAAAATGCTGGACGCAAGGTGAGCGAGCAGTCGCATGGCGACGAGCGGGGAAGTCCCATGCGCTCTGCCGCAGAGAGAGGCCAATGAGCAGAGGCGAGAGAAACAAAAGAAGCAATATGCTCCCCACCACTCCAGGGTCCTGGTGGAGAAGGGGGCCAGGGGCTTGTTTGGAAGCCCACACAAGCATCCTGCGAGTCGTGCTGGAGTTGGTGGATGCCTTTTTCACTCTTTCGTTTTGGCTGAAGCGAGCATAGATGCCATATCCGCTTACTTTTTAGGCTGGTGAGGGCACACTGTTCGTGGCCCACCGCACGGGGAGGCGGGAGTTCTTTCGGGCTCATCCGGCCAATATGTTCCACTGACTCGGCCAGTGTTTCAATCTTCATTGCAACAGGAGTAATCGGGATGAACTAAGCGCAATCAGACAGCTTTTGATGATTGTGTCTTGTTTCCTCGAGCTCGTCCTCGTGCATATTGGGAACAGAGTCTGCCATTGTTACTTGGAATCCTCAATACTGCCGTGTACCCGATGATTTTTGGGAGCTGCAGAGTGAGATGCCTGGAGGTCCTTGCGTTGCCGGCTATTGTTGTCTGCCCTACAAATCATCATCACTGACAAGACCTTCCCGCCAGCGATCCGATACTGATACTGGACGCTCTTTTTGAGACACGGGCCGAGAGTGTGCACGATCATGGCTTCGGTTCGTGGGAGGTTCTCATGATAGAGTCGTGTAGCTAAACCTTTGGGTAGTGCCTGTGCGCCCGGGAGGTTGGGACGGGACGGGTTAGAAGAGGGAAAGGCGAGCCTAAGATAGCGAATCAGCATATGAAGGCCTGCCAAGGAGAAGGGATGGCTGCATGAACGCGGCTGTGTGTCTAGCATCAGGTCGGAAGGCCCTGATTTCGTGGACTTTTGGTTCTGTGACTTGCCGGGACAGGAGCCGCGAATCCAACCGAAGAAAGAAACCGAGCGAGCAATCCTACCGGTATAGTACTGAGTACGCCTACAAAATGTGCTGGAAATCAATTTCCTGGTAGACACTTGACACCTCGCTGGCATTTGGGCAGGATTTCTCGTTGGCCAGACACAACCCTGAGTTACGCAGCCTTGCTCCGGTCCAAACCCAAAGGGGACGCGTACTGGACTAGAGAACGAGTCTTGCGTTGAGATTGAGAATTAGTAAACGTCCTGTTTCCGTTTACTCGTACTGTAGTGGATGACGGCTCTGGAGATGTGATCGAACGGGTGGCAATGTCAAGTTTACCGCACTTGGTGACGTCTCACTGACAGACCACAAGGGCTTGGCTGCGGAACTACCGAGCTGAGGGATGCTGAGGGCATTGCGCCTTTATCAAATAGGAAATGTCTCGCTCGGTGAGCGCCGCATGTTTGAGAAATGTTAGTAATAGCAAACGGGGACTTGGAGACCACCGTCCCCGAGCCGCAATGCGCTCTCAAGGATACCCGGGAAGGGCCAGAGAAGTGCCAGGCGACGGATAGGAGCCCCATACTGCAAGTCCAGTAGCACGCGTCGGGATTGCTTTTTCCCTCGACACGACAGAAAACAGAATTGATAATCTCGGGGGTTTCTGGCCATCAAAGACATCAAAAGGCCCGGGCTCTGAGTTGCGTTCCTCAGCTCGAGTTCAGAGCCGTGCGGCTAGCAGCAGACCGAAGGCAGTGAGTGTGCTTGGCCACTTGGTGTTGGCTTTGATCTGGAGGCAAGAGAGAGACTCGGTGAAGACAGGCTCCGGGTGGGTAGTGACACTCTGCAGCGCAGCCGGAATGCTAAGCAGATTGCTCCCAGGGGAACCTGAGCCCGAGGTATGTTGGCAGTCTCTCATTGCGACTGATTCGGACTTCTGTGAATAGTGCCGCCACAGAGTCAGTACTCCAGGTTATGAGTTCGCCAGCCATCCCGAGCGAAAGCTCCAGCGGCCACGCCACGACCGAGATGGTTCACTGTGACGGGGGCAAAAGTAAGCCATCTACTGGCAGCTCGTGGCCAGGGTTGGAGATCGTGGGGAGGAAACAAGCCACTTGCTGGTCATTTCTGTGGAGGGGCCAGCAAGCTCCCTGCAGCGGAAGGGGACAATTTGCGGGCAGCTAGTTGGGCGCCGGCAGTGATATCACCAACCCGTAACATGCCCTAGCAAGTTGTTGCGGCAGGGCAAGACCCGATAAACGGCTAACGAGCTGGAGGGTTAGATGGGCGGTCGCTTTGTCCATTGCGCACATGATCGTCTCTTCGCTCATAAGGAGGGAGAAATACTAGACGGAGAGCAGGGGTTAATAAAGGGCAGCCAGTGTCAGAACGGACAAAGGCCAGATCGAGGAGGGAGCAAACCTTACTGCAGGCTAACGATGGCCGTCCATCCCTTGGACGGTGACTCTTCTTTCCTCTTGCCGAGGAGGTATTCTAAAAGCACCGATTTGGTATTATCTGTTGTTGTCACTGCAGCTCGTAGTGTGCGAAAATGGGGGTTCCATCCATTTGTTCCCTCACCTGGACGCATGCACACCCCCGGCCGGAACACGCGATGAGATGCGCCGCAATAGCAGGGACCCAGAGCTGACTGGAGTGGGATTATCCGCAGGGGTGATGGGTGCTTGCATATCCGAATGTATCTGTCTCTGGTTTTATGTGTGTCTCTGATGTCTCTGCCTCTTCCTAGAGGCAGTAAAAGAAAAAAGAAAAAAAGGAAAGACATCCAATTCAATGGCACCCTGGACATTACTCTGAATGTATCGCGGGGATCCAGGCCACCGCGGGCAGGCGAGGCTCTTGCAGTAGAATGCTAGAGCGGAAGGGAGTTAGCGGTGGTAGGGGGGCATGAGGGGTGGGAGGCGTTAGCTGTGGGTGTGCAAAACCGTCCCAAGTGGGACGTACTAAGGGCGCCATTATCCCTGCTCCCGCAGCAAGCCACTGTCGTTTTGGCCCTCCAACATTCCTTACTGCCCGTTGCTTAAAGGCTCCCCGGTCCCTTTGACCCCCAAGCGTTTGAAGGTGATGAGTGATGCAAGAGAGAAGGATTTGTGCTTGCTGTATACAGCTCGCCTCAATCATACCCTATTCACCTTCCTTTCGAGTTTTTGATTCAGAAAAGTTGTAACTGCAACTGCACCGGCAGTGACAGTGACAGTGACAGACCCGTCGTGGTGGCTCTTGCGCTGTGCAACCAAACAACCTCCTCCTCTGCCCTCACTCGCTTCCTCTGCGCCTGCCGTGCGACTACCTTTCACATCCCCTTCTCTATTCTTCTGCTCGCACACCTCTCACCAAGTGCATCCCACTCCCTTGTCATTTACAACTCGCAAACTCAACCTCGAGACCACCCTCACTGCGGACAGGAAGCACCACTTCATATACATCAGAGGACCTGGGCCACAAGCCCTATACAACACATAGCAGAGGGTAGAGCAGAGCAACGCAAACAAAGAGCAAGGCATTACAGCACGAGATCCGAGAAGCACCGCCGAAGCGACTTTTGGCGCATGCGCACGACGCTCCTCGGGGTCGTTGTCCTATCGTGCAACAAGTCGCTTCTCAGGGCTTCGTCGAATCAAACGAAGCCAACCTCGAGCTCCAAGTCACTGCAGTCGCCATCGTGGTGGTGGTGATGGGCTGCTTTGCTTCGTGCTGTCCTCTCGTCGTCGCTGTTTGATACAGCCACTCCCAGATTCAACGCCAGGTAATCCCGTGCCATTCGGTTTCAATTCCAATCTGGACCGTTTTGCCTTATTCTCACCGAACGCCCAATTCCCACCGCGAGTGGCTCTGATTCACCCCAAGCATCACTCTCACTTACATCTCGCCTCGAACCTCGCCTTTCCACCGCTTCCTGCTCTCACCACTTCGGACCTGGTACGTTGCAATGCAAAACGTTCTCCTCTCCTCGTACGCCTCCGAGCACGAGCACAGCCCTTGGTCTTCCTCCACTTCGCTAACACCCATCTCACCCAGGCATCCTGCGCAACGTCGTCTTGTCTTTTCTTGACCAAGGCCCAAGATGGCGAATGGATTCGACCGCCTCGAGCGGTTCTTCGCCAAGAAGAAGACGGCTGCTTCTGCTGACGCTGCCGGCCCCGTAGTGTCTGTTGCCCCAACCACAATACCTCAGTTTCCATCGCCCTCCTTCATTCGTCCCAAGACCAGTCGCATGTCTGCTCGAGAAGAGGTCAGAAAACAGCCTTCCACCCGAGTTCCTTCTATTCCCGGCCCCGTTTCTCCTCATCGGATGGGCTCGATGAGTGCCCGGAGCCCTACATGCTCCTCAGACTTCTCTATCTCTCAATATTCCCCTCTCAAAACCTCTTTCATGCCCACACAACCAGACTCATTCCTGGACGGCTTCGATGTTTACCAGTTTCCTCGACCACCAACCCATCATGGGGAAACTTCGCCTCCTTCCACCTGCAACTCCAAATCGTCCATTGACATCACCAGCGAGCGCAGTCTTCCGCCTCACTCGTCGTGCGAACCTAATGTTGGGGCTTCAAGCCTGGATACTCCGCCCTCTTCGGACCTCGAAGATGACGACCTTCGCGGCCCTGAACACTTTCTAAACAAGAAACTCCCCTCGCTTCCCCAAAGAAACCCTCCCACACCAGAGTCTTCTCCCGAGCTTCGGCCCCTTCCCGACTCGCAGCTCAGGTTGTCGAAGTCGATCGACTTCCTTAACAAGTCCGTATACAAGGACATTCGCCGCCAACTTGAGGAACCTCTGGAGCAGCCTCGGCTCCGAAAAGCCGTCAGCCAGTCCAGTCTCGCGCCCTCCTCCAGCAGACTTTCTGTGAGCAGCTCCACACTGCGGGAGCCCGACTTCAATGACTTTCTCAACCTGAGTGACGACGATATCGCTGAGTCGAGCCCGGAGGGTCCCTCCTTGGATGATACTCCGATTTCATCCAAGGCTCCTTCCACTATCGATTCTCCTCGCCAGTCTCTCCTTACACTCACGCCTCCCTACAACAGCAGGCCCGCTACCGCTGCCGCATTTGAGGCTGCCAGGATCGCCAACCGCTACAACTTTGACCTGGTATATGTTGTCAACCTCTGGCCTGACAATGCTGGGTTCCGAAACTCGGGCCCTGATTATGATGTCGCCTCTGTCAGCTCCAGCTTGTCAACGAAGAAGCCGAAAACCATGACGGCCCGCCTTCTGGCTGCTTATGGCCTGCAAAATGTCCAGTCGCCATTCCAAATCTGCCCGGCCATCCATGCAAAAATCCTTCGGGCTCCAGGGTGGATTGAGTGGCGGAACCAAGAGTCTCGTGGTGATGAGTTTGTGCGCGGTTATGCTCACGCCTTTTATACTGGCCAATACTCGCAACTGGGGTCTATCGCCTCCAGGAACTCGCCCTCTTCTGCGCAATCTACCAAGGCTGACCGCGGGATTGTTTTCGCAGCGTATCGGAAGCCCAGACTTGATGGCAGCATGTTGGGGGTCGGTTCCAGCACGGCCGAGCTGGCAAGCATTCATCAAGATGCCGAGGCCCTTGTGGAGATGCTCATTGACATCCATGTCGCGAACCGCCTTCGACAGCCTCAGTCACCCTCTCGGCACTCCGAAGAGACGGGGCCCATGCCAGATCAACGATTGGGTGCTCTCCAAGGCTAAGAAGCGACCATTTGCCAGCGTTCACCATTTTGAGCCATGTTTACACGACCATCTTTCCTTTGTCTCTGGTAGCGGGCCAGGCGTCACTCTCGACGTTGCCCTGCCTCGAGGGTTTCCCCCCCTCTTTTCTTAATTGTTCCTACGCAAGATACCTCAAAGGGCGGTCGGCATTCAGTTTTCAGTGCAATGATGCAAAACGGTCATGGACGGGCGTCACGGATTACTTTTTAGGGCCAGTGAGGCAGAGCGGTACGGATCTGAGTAGGTGACAACGGGACACAACGAAGGACATGTTTATGCGAATTGAGCGAGGATCAGCGATAGTGTGCGATATAACCATCGAACGGATGATATGTGGATGAGCAACGTAAGATGCTTGATGCATCTAATGGCCGAGAGAGAGCAGCCCCAATGAGCCCATCCTGAATTGACAAATGTCTCCCAAGACAGTAACTTGCTACTTTATTATCCCTCTCCAACATGGTGATACAATGATGCTCAGCTTGGATTCTTTTGTCACGAAACCTCCAGACCTGAAATGTCCTCAAATTTCTACAGGTGAGACCTTTGTTCAGTTATCGTGCAATTTTAGCAAACTTATTTGAAGCCTCGCCACCTCCAGGCCCTCCCTCTTTCGGCACCATCCTCCTCCTGCACGTCATTTTCTCTCACAACGCTCAAGAAGACGCGCTCAAGCGTTGCACCGCCGATGGAGTAATACTCCACACCGACCTCGTCCTTGGAACGCTCCAACAGCTCGATAACGCGGGCGACGGCGCTTGCTCCGGGGATGGTGAAGCGCACCTGGCCGCCGAGCATTTCGCGCTCAAGCTGGGCTCCTGGCAACGAGGCGAGGACCCAGCGCCGGACGCGCTCCATCTCCTCTGGGGTCGAAGTCGGGGCTGTGGCAAGGAGGAGATTCACGTAGTAGACGTTGCTGTACCGCTTGCGTAGGGCTTGGGTTGTGCCGACGGCGAGGAGACGCTTGGAGATGATGGCGGTGCGGGTTGCGAGGGTGTCGGCTTCTTCCATGCTGTGTGTCTTGTCATGACGGTCAGTAGCAAATTCTCCAGATTACGGGAGAGTTGATAACACACTGTAAGGAGCAGGGAACGGTTGGGAGTGATCTCCTGGATGATCTTCCAGAAGGCTCGCTTGGCGACAGCGTCCATGGCAGATGTTGGCTCGTCGAGAACCAGCACAGGTGGCTTGCCCATCAACGCAATCGCAAGACTGAGCTTTCTCTTATTTCCGCCAGATAGCTTGGAGGCCAATGTGTGGGCATGAGGGGTTAGGTCCAGCCGTTTCATGACGTGGTCAACGTTGCGGTTGACATCTTTGATACCCTTGATCCGAGCATAGAAGGAAAGATGATCCTGTGTATTCATCAAGTCAAGAGCATCGTACTGTGGGCAAACTGTTTACACGTCAGCTTTTGAATCAACAAAGAATTAGTTGACACATTAGTTACCTCCGAGATACTTTTGTGCAGAACGAGTTCTTGCATCTTCGCCACGAAGCAGGACCTTCCCGGCATCCGGTGACAGTTCGGACTGGATGAGATTGACAAGAGTTGACTTGCCAGCCCCGTTGGGCCCAATGAGGGCCATGACATCACCCTGGGGCAGACCAAAGGAAACGTCGTCCACGGCTTTGTTGGATTTGAACGACTTGCTCAAGTGGAGAGCCCGGAGGAGGTCCGACTCAGCGTTCTTGACCCGAGACTCCTCAGCCTTGACCTCCTCACTGGTCGTGTCGCGAGCGTCTTTCTCGGTATCTATGGGCGAAGTCGCTCGGTCGCCTTTGGGGCGGAACAAAGCAATGTCTCCCTCGATCCAGATAATCACGAGGAGCAGCACGACGACCTGAAGAGCGAGGTAGAGAATCGGGCCTCCATAGCCGTAGATGGAGGCTGGAGATGTAGGTTCGCCATCTTTGCAGCCAACCTCGAGGACGTTCAGGCCGATGAGCATTGCCCTGAAGACGTTTCCAATGGGCAGAATGAGGTACACCCCAAAGGCGATCCCAAGCGTGAGCTTGTCCATCTGCGCCGCGTCAGAGTAACCAGAGCCAATCTTGTATCAGTCAGTACGGGGAGCGCGAGCACGGCAGCGACCATGGGGCTTACGGCAAAGGAGATGGCAGATATGGCGTACATCAGCACGCTTACCCCAGCCATGACCAGGAAGGACTTGAGCGGCCCGGAGACAAAATGCGATACAACATAACCCAGAAGAATAGCTGCCAGACCGTAGAGCGCCAGGATAGGCAGCATCACCCAGATTGGGCCGTTCCAAGTCAACTGCGTGCTTATGACGGCCGTAACGCCTGCGGATATGGCGAGGACAAACATGAGGTCAAACATGCCGTATGCAACCCACAGAGGCCCTCGTCGAACCCCGTTGGCGTATTCCAGAGCTCGCACTTTTCGAGCCTTTTCGATGGCTGGGTAAAGCACAAAGGCGGCAGGATAGACAGTTTGCAGCAGAGTGAAGAAGACAATGTAGATGACGCCAATGTTGTTTGCCGACTGGACACGAGTGTTAGTCCGTTTCTGAGGCATTGAGATAAGAAGAACCCTACCCGGCGAGTCTCGGCGAAGCCCTCCTGGGAGGTAATGATTTCCACATTCGAGTTCATCTGACTCCATAAGCTCATGATCAGTGAGCCGCTGGGGCTTCCAAAGGAGTTCATTCGATACGCCAACACTGGGGCTTCCTCGTCAGACCCCATGTAGATACCACCCGGCCCAGCTCCCCTGTGATCGGCTATGTAATCAAGGAACGCATGTCTGTCCTTGAGAAGAACCGGGAATCCTTTGTAAAGAGCAGGGTCTACCTGCTCCACCTCGTGAAAGCCCTCTTTGACAATGTTGTAGAGGGTTTTGTTCGCAGACGGGGGCGACAATGCGACAGTGTCGCAACCCCATTCCACGCAGGTTTGGGTCCAGGACATGGTGGGCGCCACAGGGGGGTTGAGCTCTGGCTCGATGGGTGCACAAGAAGGCTGCTTGTATTCTTTGAGCAGGTTCTTGAAATGAGGCGTAATGATGAGAGGCAGAGCCAAGACGTAAAGGTATGGCCACCAAAACCTCCTCAGAACAGTAAATCTCTTTCGCAGGAGCACTCTGACCTGTTTCCAGAAACCAGTGACCTCCCCGAGAGTCATCTCAAACTCCGAGCCAGCGGATGTGATCTGACTCCTCGACAGGTCGAACTCAGGCTCATCAGCGACTCGAAGGAAGACATCCTCAACTTGAGGGCCAGAGATGGAGACGTCTGAGACTCCCGTTGAATCCAGCAGAGAACAAAGCTCGGCAGCCGAGCGAGAGTCAGGGGTCGTGTAGATCAAGTAATCCTGATGCATCGTCGAGGGGTATTGGTCTACCTTGGGAGCGGACAACGGTGCGAGAACCCTGTATCCACCACCATGCAAGTTCTTCAACTCGGCCGCGGCTCCCTGGCACCTCACCTTGCCCTTGGATAGAATGACGATGTGGTCTGCAAGCACGTCGACCTCGTCGAGGAAGTGCGTCGTGAAGATGATGCTGCGTTTGGATCGCTGTTGTAGCAGGATCTCCCAGATGACTCGGCGCGACAGAGGATCCAAGCCAGATGTGCACTCGTCGATAAGGCATACAGATGAGTCGCCGACGAACATGCAAGCAAGCTGGAGTTTTCGCTTCTGGCCACCGCTGAGAGTTCCAGCTGGGCTATTGCGCTTCAGGTCCAGGTCACAGGCCCTGATGAGATTCTCCAGCTCCTGTGGCGACTCGCGTCCCGCTTTGATCTGATTCCACAGACGCACATGCTCCGAGACTGTGAGTTCTTCCCACAGCGTGTTCTGCTGTGGACAGATGCCGATCTGTGACGGGAGGGCATCAAGCCTGACAGATCCCTCTGTCGGCGATATGAATCCAGACATCATGTGCAAGATGGTTGTCTTTCCAGACCCATTCGGGCCCACAAGACATAATATCTGGCCTCTGTGCCCCTGGATGCTGACACCATCGACAGCAGTGACTGGGCGTCGCTTCCCACAGCAAAGCATTCGCTCCAGGAAGTTGGGCACGAATCGTTTCTTGAGGTCAAAGGTGGCGGCGACGACACCCTCAACAGCCGACGTATTCCGGACAAATGTCCTCTTGCGAAGGTCGATGCCATGCATGAACTTCTCTACGAGAATAGCTCCTATGGGGTATACAAAGATATGGACTGCCAGGAAGCCGAGCATCATCTGTTGCGTGACACCATAGGTTTTTGAGTTGATCCCAGCATCCTCTGGAGGTATCTGGTCAAGCGTAGCGGCTGTGCTGTTCAGTTCCCAGAGACACATCTGCTGCGTAAACAAGACGTGATTTGAACTCGGGAACAGAAGTGACAGGAGAAAAGCGCCTGCAAATTGAGGCTTCGGATGGAGCTGGAAGCTGTAGATCTGCGCGGCGACCGAGAGAAGCAGAAAGGCCCCAATGACATAGATGGCCGAAACGCGAGACTTTGTGAAAAAGGCGGCCGCAAAGACGGTCGAGCTGTTCACGGCGAGACCAAGCAGGATCTGCCAACCGATGATCATGCCAAGGCTTGAAGTGGGAAACATGAGATGTCCATAGAGCGCGCCAAAGGCAATGAAGCAAGGCAGACACAGGACATCGAAGACGATCAGCCAGCCGAGCACACGAGCAGCAACGGCGGTGCCGCCGCCCATCGCGTCGACCAACTGCGACATTCCAGACTCTCGCTCCGCTGTAATGAGGCCAGTGAAGCGATAGATGATGAAGAAATAACAGGCGAATAGGGCGAAGACATAGACTTGTCCGATGAGACGAACCGAATCTTGCCGGCGGAGGAGGTCTTGCGCTTCCTGAGTCTCCGCCGTAAACATAAACACTTCCGGGACGGTGGTCGAGTTGGTGATGGCGTTGTTGATGGCGAGTTGTAGTGGGAGGTAGAGGTTCTCCTGGTCACTTTTATGTTCCTTGGCGTTGAAGTCGGTATCGTCTCGAGCTGGGTCTGCTCGAATCACATACTGCCAGGTATGGTTCGAACTCTGGCTGTTCTTCACCTCGACATCGGTCAGGGGCGAGTCGATGAACGTAACAGCAGCATGACAGTCGCTGACGCCACGAAGGTTCGCCAGACACACCGACGTCAGGTAGGATTCATCGTCGAGGAACAGTATCTTGTCTTTATCGAGGCCTTTGCTGAAGGTGTTGACAACATGATCGACGTCTGAGCCAAGGCGAGGAGGCTTCACAATGACTAATTTGCCATTTATAGTGTCGGAGAGGTTCTTGATCGGGGCAGGAGACGCGACACCGAAACCATTCGAGGAGGATAGGAACGAAGGAATGGAGCAGAGGACAGCCAGAATAGCGAGAGGAAGCCCGTAGACGGAAAGAATGAACCCGACAGGGTGTCTGACAACCGAAACGAGGAGGTTCTTGTAAACGAGAGCACGAAGTTGGCGAGCGAAGGCTCGCAAGTCGAATAAGACCATTCTGAATTGTGAGAACGAGACAACAGAAGTATCCCTTCTTGCCTCTGCTTCTCTATAGCGATCGAAGAGTTGCGGCTGTGTACTGAGAGATTCAGCTTAGGTCGAAAGCCAGCGGTGTTGAGGAGTAGCCATTATTTATTAACACAATAATCCTTGTGATCGTCAAGTGAAAGTGGGAACGAGCATGTTGCAGCATTGAAGAAACTGGACGATAATGCAATTGGGCATATTGGCTGAAACGACCCGAGAAACGAAACAACTCAGCTCATCGCTTTGATCAATCTATCCAACACCGCGGATGAGGTCGAATTCATCGGTCGCCCTGTCGCGGTGGGCGTCAATCTCTCGTGTTGACGAGCTCAGCCATCCTCTCAGCGGGGATAGTGATCCCAAAGGGGGAGTTTCTTCAGCCCAGGTCGTCTCAAGATGCTCAGCCTTCCTCCAAACAAGGATATCTATACGACGGGTGCTTCCTTAGCTCGGGCGGCCGACTCTATTTGGCCCACACAGACGCCCAGGTCAGTGCCGAATGCCGACCATCCATAAAATCGTTCTCGTCTCGAAGCGGCCGCCTCGTGTGAATCTCATTTTATTATGGGTTGATATCGTCCTCATGCTTAATCGCGCGGGCTCAAATTGCCATAGCGTGGCCCATTCAGTGACAAACCACACACAGCATCTAGGAACACGAGCGGCACATGCCCATGACGTACGTGCCTTATGAGGTTCTAGATGCTTCAAGGCCTGCATCTTGATCCCAATATAGAATGCCTTAATCAAAGGGGATTCTTCGCAGACCTTGGCCAGCACCCCTCTTCTTCATTTCCTGGGCAGCTGCTATGCTGCTGGGGACTTTGATGCCGCAGCAATCGCCCCATCCGGTACCGTCGTGCGCCTGGCCGGTGTGTGCGTGGCCATCATGCGGGTCATGCTCAGCGACATCTTCATCACTGCCAGCGGCATCCTCTTCGCTCATGCCATCGGCCGCTGGCACCAGGGACCCAAACAGGAAGTGCTGCATCACCGGGAGCTTGCCCAGGACTTCAGCAACGAACATCCGACGCATTCCTCCTTCGATCTTGGTCCACGACTTTGCCGACGAGATGTCATCAAGCATGGGGCTGTGCCATCGCAGACCCTTGACAGTCTTTGTGCTGTTCACGAAGCTGACCTGGCCGAGGTACATGTAGTCCTTGGCGAACTCTTCCAAAGTGAGGTCTTGGTGGATGGCACGTGGCGTAATGTACGGATGGTGCAGAAGTTGTGACGCACCAAAGAGGAACGGAAGGAACTGATAATCATCGAGTCCCCAGACTCCATGAGATCCCGCCGGCTCCAAGTAGTAGGTCATCTGAACAACTTGCATCACCTCCAGGTACCGCACGAAGACACGCAAAACGAGGGCCTGAAAGTCGGAACGTTGCAATAGTCCCAGTTGATACAGGCAGAGAAGCCATATCGTAAAGTTGAGCTCGTGCCCAGAGCCATAATCAATGCGGTTCCCATTGCCAAACGACTGACACAGGTAGGTCGAAAGCTCGGCGATACCGTCGTCGTTGTCGAGGCCAAGTTGTCGATGCCAAGTTGGACTAGTCTTTTGTGCAAGTTCAAGGAAGCCACGGAATGCCTTGTTTCCAAAACGCGAGCCGCCTTGCTCATTTGGAGGTGATTTGGCCACTAGCTGCTCTGCCCCGTCAAGGATGCTCAGGATGGTCTTGACAGTGCTGCTCAGATCTTCGTCCGTGATCGACGAGCGCGGGGTGTCGACCACAGATTCTGAAAGTCCGAAAACCCAAGCCGTGATCAGGCTGAAACTTGGCGAGGCCAGAAAAAGATCATGGTCTTTCTTTGACAAGATCCTGCGCGACGGTATCTTGTAGGTCCAGTTGGACGCATCGGGTGGTGACGGCAGAGCGGGTGTCTCGGGCACGGGAGTTGGATTGGCGGGTCCCGGCCGCCGTCTGCGAGGCTCGAGTTTGGGAAGTCGGTCTTTCAGATTTGGGATCGAGGGGGCCGCGCCTTGCGAGGGTGCGGCCTGAGTTGGAGGTTGCGAGGTCATTCTGCTGGCTGATTGCAGGCTGTAGGACGAAGATGACGATGGCAAACTTGAAGCAGTGAGGTGGAGGGAATGGAATGCGGATGTCCTCCGTCCAAGCTACTAAGCAGCGACCTCCCCTCGCCAAGTGTCTAGGTAGTCTGGAGGTAGGAAGGTACCTATGGTAAGTAACCCCACTACTTTCTAGGTAAGGTACCTACGTACTAACTCAGGTAGGTATCTAGGTGCACAGTGCAGCGCGGGCCTGGGGCTCGAATGAGCCTCGAAAATTTCCTTGCCATCAATAGCATACATCATCGTCTTGATATTCATCTGCAACACCAATATAATGGCTCCCTCCGCAGAACCTGCAGCAGAACTTTCGCACCTGCCCAAGGCAGATGGCTCTGCCACGTTCTCTTACGGTGGATATGCTGTAGTTGCAGCCGTCAACGGCCCTGTCGAAGCGCAACGGCGGGATGAGAACGCTTTCGAGGCTCTGGTGGACGTCATCGTTCGACCTGCTGCCGGTGTAGGAGGTAAGATCCCCAAGAAAGGGCCAAAGGGGGCAACTTTTTCTCATTCATTCGCCGTAGGAACCCGTGAGAGGCAGCTCGAATCAATCCTGCAGGCTGTACTTAGGCAGCTCATTCCTGTGAGAGACTACCCTCGATGCGTGATCCAGATCACTCTCCAGGTGGCCGAGACACCCGAGAACGCCTACATCAACACGAAACTGGTTCAGGCGCAGCTGGTAAGATATCAAGCACCTTGGGCAGGACTCCCATGGTCCAGGTCGCTAATCTTGATGCAGAATCTTCCCATCATTCCCGCACTTCTTCATGCATCCATTCTTGGGCTCCTCAGCGGCGCGATTCCCCTCAAGGCCATTGCTGCGGCAGCTGTCCTTGCAATCCCGGAGGAAGGAGAGGACATAATCATCGACCCGACCGCGGTTGAGGCTGACCGTGCAAAGTCAGTGCATGCTCTCGGTTTCACCTCCCAGGACGAGCTTGTTTTGTCAGAAAGTGAGGGCTCCTTCACTCCCGATGAATGGTCCAAAGTTCTGCAACTTGGACAACGTGTTTGCTGCGAGCACCAACAGCCAGGCTTTGATACGGCCATGTCCGGCAACGACCTGAGGTCGAAGAGCATCAGACAGTTCATCCGCTCGGTTATGGAGGCCAAGGTGGCAGATGATCTGTATTGGAAATGATGCCCCGTCTTCAGGGCATGATATCTACTCGGTCAACCCTGACTCTGGCTGCCGGCCAAGATGAGTATCAAACCTGTCGCCCTCGCGCATAATTGCAAGATGTCGCTTCTCGGGTCTGCATTGATCTCAGTATCAGGACGCGGTGGAGGCATTGAAGCCCGCCTCACAAACCTGGAAAGACGATCAAACCTTTGATGACCAAGTGGCAACTTCCAAGCATGAAAGAACCTGCCAAATGTCACCGGCCAAGGTCTCGACTCTACTAGCTGCCTGCTGCCTGCCAGAGGAAGAGTTGGTACAGCTCCTTTCTTCCAGGCGGTGTTTCACCATAGCGTCAAACAAGCCTAAGGGTGTTACCTCAACATCGCTTCAACGGCACACCAAAAGCCGGTGTATTACCATAGAAACGAATCAAACAATGTGGACAATACGAGCTTTGTGTTGCATTTCTTGCCATCTGCCAATGTTCTTGATCAATGTGATGGCCCCAAGACTTACTAGAGCTTGTACGTAGCCATTCACAGCGATTGTCACTCATGGTAGAGCACCAGATAACGTCAAGGGCGCCCCGAAGAGTTTCCAAGACCTGCCCAGAGAACTGCAACAGTTTGTCCTACAAGTTTTAGGGCAACAGATTGTGACACCTGACTCGCTGCAAGTTTCTTGGGTCACATCCCTTTGGGAAAGGGGCCGAGGGTGGGCGCTTGAGACGGATTGCCACGATGTTCGCGGGCCGTGTTTTCCTGTCAGCCCCAGCCCATTAATGTGACATTGATCAGAGTACGCAGTAGCCTATCAACTCGGCCATGCGCCTGTGATTGAGCATTTGTTTTCGTCCTTGGCTTTGCGGGTCTTTGATTCGCGACGTCACAGCTGATGGAAATATCTTACCGCTTGAGTCGCAAGAGTTGCAAACCAGACTTGCCATCTCAGGCTGTAAGTATCTCCGTTGATGAGAAAAAGACAATACGGAAGGAGATACATGGCTCTAGTAGAGCCGTTGCTATTGAGATAGTGAGACGAGAAAGAGACCAATGACTTGGAGCGCTCGTGAATCAGAAATGCACGGAAAGATGAGAAAAGAGCGCCAAATCTGCTAAGCCATCGCAGCCACACGGGATGTGCAGAAAAGAAGCCTAGCCCAGAAAGGGAAACCTGCGACAAGCCCCAAGCCGTTAGAAACCCATCGCTGATCTAGAGCTGGGTCCACCTCCTGTCACGGAGCATCCAAACCGCAGCTTGGATCAACCCCTAGCCCATAGGTTGCAACGCCATTGATGTTGACCGTCTCAGCCGGCGCCAGATGAAGAGAGTGACCCGTGGCAAGGAGGCGAAAGGGGGCTGCTATCGCTAGGTGGTTAGGTTCCTGGACGGGGTTTGTTATTGTCCTCAGGTCAGACGCTACTAAGTCGACCCCAGTAAGTGCACCGTAGCCGACGATGGAAGCTGCAACTCGAGCAGCGGACATGCAAGCGAGGCAAGTGCGGATAGAGTATTAAAGCCCGGCAGGAGCGCCCTCATAGACAGCTTACCCAGTCGACTCGGCAGCAGGTCTCCCTTCATTCTTCACACTGCCTACTTCTAGGCACTTATTAATTCGCTCGTCTTCCATTCTTTTTCATTCGTTCACTACTGCATCTCGAAGTCCACGCAGTAAGAGACTCTGGGAGTCTCCTGCAACACGCCTACGCCTGCTTTTGCTGCTCGTTCTGCCGCTCGCTTACGGATTGATTACTTTCGCTTGACAACTGTTGTTGGATACCAACCCTGTTGCTGTCTTGGCTGGTGCTGCGCGCCATTCGACCTCGGATTCAATTTCTGCAGGTTGGCCTCACGTCTGTCGCGTGTTACCGCTCGCTATTCGCCCTTTCCCGCCCGGACTTCTTCGCTGGTCGTTGAAGGGTTGCGCCTTTTCCATCTTGCATCGCATCCTGCGGCCTGCGGCCTGCAGCTGGGAGTGGTTGCTGCGTTGCGTTACATTCTGCACACTGCAGCCGAGAATCCATTGATCCTTGGACCTTGCTTATTCTTTCTTTTCTTCGGTTGTGGCTCCCTCCTCTTCCCTTCCGGCTTTTACTGTCCGCCGCCTCCGCTCCGGTTCAGAGAGCTCCCAGTCGACAACCCCTGCTCATCTCCATCTTCAAACCCACAATTCACCGCCCGCTACCATCACCACTGCTGGAGCAGCATCAGCAACCGGTGAAGACGACCAAAACAACAAAAACGGAAAACAGCACTTGGCCCCGCGTCCCCCCAAGGTCCCAGCGTCTCGGTCCTCGGTTCTGATTGCTCGTCACCCACGTGTGGTCTTGCTGCGGATTCTGCTGTCTCATCACAGCCAACACCAATCGCGGCGAGTCCCTCGCTCGGCTCGGCTCTTGTGTCTTGGGCGCTATTGCCATTCCTGGCGCATCTCTGGGTTGGTGTGGGCCCCCCGCAGCTGACGGGGGTTGTGACGAGATTTGACAACGGTCTCTAATTAGCAGAGTTGTCACGGGGGTCTCGGGTATCAATTCTCGATTAACGAAGACGTTAAGAGTGGGTGAGTATTCACCCAATTGGGTGCTCCGTAGCCCGCCGCTCGCCGAGGCCACATCCTTGGGACAGTGGCTATTGGTATTGGAAGGGTGACCAACTGACGGGATACGCCAGGTGATTGTGATCGAGATTGATTCATCAATTAGCCGCCCATCCTTGTGTTCCGTCTAGGGAATCACTGGGAAGCGAGGTTGCAAGATCGAGACGAGACGAAACTCTCTGCGACGTCATTTGTATCCTCTTGGTCGGGCCGGCCCCTGGTGGGTTTCTTCTTGAGTGAGATTGATCGGTGCGACGTGGACGCTGTGGTACCTGATACATCGACGGCATTCGAAAGCCTGGATTACCTGGGTTCTCCGCTCGTCTCCGCTTGTCTCCGCATCTGGTCCCCCTCGGACTTTGCTAGAAGAGGCTTTTTTGTTCCTATCGCCGGCTGACAAAGAGCCCCCCCAAGTTTATTTGGTTTTTTAACCATTTCGGGGTACCGTTTCTCATAACGTCTAGTCCAGAAAAAGAAAGACTGGGCGCTTCCATCCCGCCCTACAGCATCCCGTCGGCCAATTCCTTCGCCCCCCCCCATCAAGTCTCCCAAGGCTCCAAGTCTAGTCCAGTCTCCTCCACCAGCAGCGGGAAAATGACAGGCGTACTGTGCGCCCCGTCTCCCACGGCTCTCCACCCGGCTCTTGGCAGTCCCCGGGATGGAGGTTGCTTGTCTCCTACTCCCCCTTCTCGTTCTTTTGTCCTTAATAACAGCGCATTCGCCGACGACTCCGACAAGGACGAGACAGCAAAGGGGGCAGCAGAACCATCAGACGCTAGCAAGTTGCCATTGCCGTCTCCTCTGTCGTTGTCGTCGCCCGCGCATACCCCTGGCCTAGCCTCGGACACTTCGAAAACTCCCTCTGCGTCGTCTTTTGCCGCCGTTGTAAGAGATTGTGGACCCTTGAGCACAACAACATTGTCAACTCCCCCAAAGGATATGCCGGTCGTGGATTCGTCATCCGTTTCCTCCTCCTCTTCACCTTTACCCTCCTCTTCCTCTTCGAGTCAACCTTCGGGCACGTTGTCTTCTCTTCAACAAGCTCGCCATCCAAGCCCTGGCCCTAGGGCTCTGGCCTCGGTTTCCCGACACAATAAACCCGATGCTCTCTCCCTGTCACCTCCGGCCTCACTCAACAACATGCTTGCTTCTCGCGACAGAAAGGGCTCTCTGTCCCAGTCTCCACCGACCTCATCGTCCACTTCGGTTTTTTCTAGCATCTCAAGCGTTTCCATGAATGCTTCTACCGCCGCATCATCTCAGAGTCTGACTGATGCTCTCAACGATCTCGCCAAGTCCCGCTTGACCTCTGCAGCCAATATTCCCACTCCCACCACTGCCCGGACTCACACTTCCACTTCCAGCGCCGACACAAATTCATCCGATGTAGCGGCTACAGTCCTAGCTTCCACACTCCAATCACCATGCTTCTACCATCAGCGCTTTGCTGATGCCGTTGACATTGGCAAGGTTCTCGAAGAGATTAAGAATGATGTTTCCATGTCTCATTCACGCCTCGTCGCGACGGCGACTGGCGTTCGAGAAGTTTCGAAGCAACTTCAGCGTCGTCCTATCAAGCGCGCCGTCCGAAATATCATGATTGTCACCAAGGCTCGTGATAACCAGCTTGTCTATCTCACTCGAGAGCTCGCTGCCTGGCTCTTGCGAACCCCACGGTACGGCTCCGACCTCGGCGTCAACGTTTATGTCGACGCCAAGCTCCGAGGCTCTCGCCGTTTCGATGCCGGTGGCCTCCTTGCCGAGAACCCACGCTTTCAGCACATGCTCAAGTACTGGACACCAGATCTCTGTTGGAGCCAACCCGAGAAGTTCGACCTCGTTCTGACACTCGGCGGTGATGGAACTGTTCTCTTCACTTCGTGGCTCTTCCAGCGAATTGTACCCCCTGTCCTCTCCTTTAGTCTTGGAAGTCTCGGATTCATGACAACGTTTGAGTTCGAAAAGTACAAGGAGCACCTCAACAGAGTCATGGGCGATGACGGCATGAAGATCAACCTTCGGATGCGTTTCACCTGCACCGTACACCGGTGCAGCCGTGGATCCGGTGCCCTCGGCGCGCCACAAACCGAGGAGTCGGAGCAGTTCGAGGTGCTCAACGAACTGGTCATCGACAGAGGGCCGTCTCCTTACGTCTCCAACCTCGAGCTATATGGCGACGACGAGCTCCTTACCGTTGTGCAGGCCGATGGATGCATCTTCTCTACCCCGACCGGCTCCACTGCGTATTCTCTCTCGGCTGGTGGTGCCCTTGTTCACCCAGATATCCCCGCCATCCTCCTGACGCCCATCTGTCCTCATACCCTCTCATTCCGACCCATGGTTCTCTCGGATACCATGGCCCTCCGCGTTTCAGTTCCCCGTAACTCCAGAGCTACGGCTTACTGCGCCTTCGACGGCAAAGGCCGCCTCGAGCTCCGTCAGGGTGACCATGTCACTATCACGGCCTCGCAGTACCCTTTTCCTACCGTGACCCGCACCGACACGGAGTGGTTTGACAGCGTGAGCCGCACACTTCGCTGGAATGTGCGTGCCTCGGCACAAAAGCCTTTTGACGCCGAGACCGGAGATAATGAGGATGATGATATCGGCTGGGATATTGACACCGATAGCGCGTGCTACGCTAGTGAAGAGGGCAGCGTGAGCGCAAGTCCCATCCGCCGCCAGATGAGCCTTCTCGGGCTATAGAATATATTCCACCGTGACTCGGAGGATATTGCCTGTCAGTTCCTTCTGGTAGACAAGGTGTTGACGGAGTTCTGGATGATACTGTCTTTATCTCCTGTGGTATTGGCCAAGGTCTGGGTTATCAACTTGAGAGGGACGTCGTAGATGGAAGGAAAGGATATAATATTGCGTGCAGACTAGATTTCCTAGACTATTTTAGACATCTACCTTTAGATAGAGCAAGACACCGTCTTGTCAGAACTCAATCGAGGCGCAGAAATACCTGCAGCTTGTCACAGCTCTTGCCAACAAGCCACAAATGTTGTGGTTTTCCTGCTTTCGCGCCTAGTATGAACAGTTGATATCCATCTGAATTCAACAGTAGATAAGTTTACACCTGGGCTTGATCCGACTTGTCCACCAGTCCGTGCAATTTGCAAGTACAGTCTGCTATCATGATAGTCTTTTTCATTTCCATACCACAAGGCCAGGTTCTGGCATCATCGACACACAGACTCAGTCGGATGATATATCTACAAGTTAAAACAGCCAATACCCTCAAAGACCAAGCCCAACCCCGCGATCATCAGGCGAAGATATTAACAAAACACCGTACAAGAACCTTTGAACCAGAACCAGGCCATGTGAATGCAGACGTTTTCGTTCCCTTATAGGGGGATTATACACAAAAGCCTCCAAAGATGTGAGTCATTCAGGGTGCTCCTCCGTCCTTTGCGTACATGCGGTGATAGTGCAAATCATCGCGGTTTCGGTAAATCTATCGCCAAGCGCCATTGGCGAGGGAGAGGAGGCCATTCGCGCAAATGATTTCTGGTTTCTTGCTGGGGCTGACCGAACCTCGCATGAACTTCTCGACGTCATCTTCTCGAGGAGAGGGCCGCTTCAGGGTATCCTCGAAAATCTCCACCCCCTCCTTGACCAGTTGGCGAGGCCGAGCGGGTGCGGTGTTGGCACGATTTGCCAGCAAATTGGATGGACTCTGCTCCTGAAGGACTCGACCAACGCGACGGGTATTCAGGGCTTTAGGAGGCGCGGGGGGCAGAGGCCGTCGACGGTGGGAGTCTGATGGGTTACCGTCTTCATCCGGGCTCCAGTTCTCCTTGTCCGAGTCACCCGTGGGCGAGACCAGCATAGACACCTTCACTTTGCCAAACTCTCTCTCGGGCTTTTCCAACTCCTCCAGATCCGTTTCCAGTCGCGCAACGCTGGATCCGCTACGGGTGAGTTTGGCCTTCTTCGCCTGGTGAGGCCGATGAGGTTTTGTCATGGGAGCATTGCGCTTAGCATTACTGGGCTGCAAAACTCCTCCGCTCGAGGATCTAAGAAGGCTGATGGCGGCGATCGCAGATCCGTTGGACTCGTGCTCGGCCTGGGCAGTCAGCTCGTCACGGTTCTCTGCGTCTGCACAGGATTCCCAGGCATGCACATCACGAGACCGACCTCGCATAAGCCTCGGCGGCAGTGAGTTGGTGAGAGTTGTGATGGGGGGTAGGGTGACGGCTGGGAGCGCGCTATGGCTGCGCTGCAGACTTCGTTGGCGAACTTGGGGAAGGCTCGGGGTTGTGGAGGATGGTCGAGGAGGGAGATCTCGAGTAGGGGAGCCCTGGTTGGAGACCAACTCTGCCTTTCCTTCTAGCGAGAGCGAGAGGCGGACCTTGGATTGGGACTGGTTCTGGCCTAGGGGTTGAGAACCCTCAGAGGTGCACGAGGAAGGTGGGAAGTGCTCGAATCTGAACATGGAAGTTAGCTCTCAAGATTAACATACAATCGCCAGGATGATGACATACCTGAAGGAGTCGCCGCCGACACGGCTGAACGGGGGTGGTGTGGAAAAGGAACTGGGAATGTTCCAACGGTTGGCGAGATACCCACATCCAACGGAACTAGACATGGAACTCGAAAGGGACTGGGAGCCATCTTGAGCTTCTTGGGAGAGTGTGGGGTCTATACGGCTTGGGGTGACTTCGTGATGGAGACAAGGGCGGCTCTCATGGCTGGCAGGAATGGGTGTGCTATTTACGATATCCGAGTGAGTTCGTGGCATAGAAGGAGTCTGGTCGAGAGTTCGTGGAGTCGCCGAGATGGGATCTGCAATTCGAGAACTGGCGGGATCAGATGCTGGGAACGTCGTTTCGGGTTTGCTTGGAGTTGTTGTGTTTGTAATTGGGTCGGAGGAGATGACGTGCATGCCGCCATATCGAAGAGCAGCAATCTCTTGTGGGGATAGAGGTCGAGATTTCCTTCGGTCGTTCTGTCTTCGGTTCTGGAACCAAATCTGGAAGATATGATGTCAGTCCGCTGTTTTGGAAGCCATTGGATGACGCGTGGCAACTCCAGGATAGCTTCAAACAACAAAATGCAAGTATTGTCTATCCTGTCCAGGTCGGAGTAAAGGGGGCGATCGGGTCATACCTGGACTTCTTTTTCGTTTAATGATACGCGCTGAACAATCTCGAGACGCGCCTGTTTGTCGGGTTTGGGGTTGTTGCTGTACGCCTCTTCGAGAATCATTTTGTCTTTGGCCCTGCAGAATCAATTGATTCGAAAATTAGCTCGGCCTAATCTCGATTATGGAAGCAGGCCCGCTTCAAAAACGGTTAAGCTGTTGACATACGCAGTCCTCTTTCGTTTTCCCTTGGGATGCTTCTCGATCTGTGTTGCAGTGGCGGCGGCGTCCGTCAGAGGAGGGAGGCTCTGGGGCGTGACGACGTGCTCATGGTGGTTGGGGCCCGAAGCTGCGTGCTTTTCTGGCGTGGCGGTGACGAAGGAGGAGTTGGTAGACGTTGCCATGATCGCGGGCGGGAGGAAAACGGAGATGCCCTTATTGAGGAGGAAGAGGCATTACTAGGAGGTCGGGTCCAAGAGGAGGCAAACAGCAGGAGGAGCAGGAGGAATGGTGGCGAGGTGAGCGAGCCAGAGGACGAAAAGGCGAGGAAGACGTGGGTGAGAAAGATGGGTGAAGAATAAGTAACTAGAAGAGGAAGAGGAAAAGGATGATGGAGAAAATAGAAGAGGTTTGTCGTCGTCAAGTCGTGGAGCTGGAGCGACGTGTGGGCGTGGGACGTGAGGCGTGGACGTGGAACCGCGGAGGGGAGGAATGTCAAATGGGCATGCTTCTAAAACGAGGCGGCCCAGCCCATCGTCCCTGCCCTTTTCCCAGGCCCTTGTGGCTCCTTCCCCCCTCCCCTCTGGTGCGCCGGGGGTCTTGTCTTGGGCGCTTGTTGCTCCGCGTTTTTTTAGCCCTGTTTCTGACCAATGCCGCCACGCGCCTGCCATCGCTGCATCCCGATCGGGAAACCATATCAACACGCGTTGCACGTGCCCCCCTGTCCGTTTGTATTTGTCGCTGCATCTGGCGCACACTGAAAGGGTAGAAAGTACATAAAAAACCAAGGATGGCCAAACAACATGAACAACAAAGATGCTTGCCCCATCCTGTCCCAACCTCCTTTTGCTACAGATTGTGTGCCTGTTTTTAAAAATTGAAGGGGCTTTCCTGCCATTTCTCTTCCAGTTTGACCGTCTTTTTAAACGCGACCCCAGTAACCCAGGCACAATAATGCTAGCCAAGGCTTCTCTCTCGCCCTCCCTCTCTCTCTCTCTCTCTGCTGTGCCTCGTTGTGTTGTGCTCGATACGAGATCCTGACTCGTCCCCATCCACATTATCGCAATGTTTTCCTCTCCGACTGCATCCCCCCCCGCAACCAACCAAAGACGCGCTATTATGACAACGCGTGCAAAGTTAACTTAAGACAAGACATACTCTATTATGCTAATCCCATTAAAAAAAAGGGTATTTGCACCTTTCGCACATCTCGCTTCCCCATCGTAGCCGACGCCCCCCGTACCTTACTCTATCAAGTCTTACTCCACGAGGATCCCTCCATTACCGTTGAGGTCAAGGGGAGGGAGGGACGTTAATGATCACCTGCCCGTTGCAGCTGGTTATCACTTGCATCTCATGGTCCCTTTCGCCCGTTCAAATTAATTGGCACGACAAGAAAAAACAACGACAGTGCTGACACAGTCCTATCCCGTTCCCCCGTTGCCCGTCTTTCCCATTAACTGCTCCCCATCTTGCCCCACGCGTCAATGAACGGGTTTAATGATGCCCTGAGGGGCCCATCTCATGGCTGTTCATCACACCCCTGCTCCATTAAGTGGCTGCATGCGCCAGCTCCAGGGGTGTTCTGCGCGCCATCCCATCCCATTAACCCGTTTTAATAAATCACGGGCGCCAAGTCTAATCTCGAATTCATTCTTCCATCAACACGGATCCCTGTTGCCATGGTCCTTGCCATATTCCTTTGACAAGTTGCGTTCCAGAATTCGATTTGCGGGTTTGAGATCTGAAGATCACCGCTCGTTGCTCGCCCTCCTTATGCGCAGGGCAGGTGGGGTTTTCTCATTCGTGTTGCTTCTGCTGGGCTGGGCTGGGCTTATTTTATTTATTTAAAAAAAAAAATTTTTTGGGGGGGTGGGCGAGCGACGGTACAGGCCGCCAGCTCCATTTTGCAAGAAAGAAAATAGCAGAGATCCCAGCTGAGGATGTTTTCGGAACGTCATCGACGGCCAACCCCGAGGGACGGCTGAAAATCATGTTTTGTCAACAACAGATCACGTCAGTGTGGCTGCAGCAGGTGCAGAAGAGGTTGCGTCGATGGTTGACTGAGACATGTCCGGTTGTGTTCTCTGTCCGGACGCAGGGTAGGACAGATGACCACTAGTATCTGAGGATGGCATGTATAGGTCCGGTAGGTCTCTCTATCCGCAAGCTGCCTTGTCGATTCTCTGAGGAACCATGTGGATTGAACCACATGTCACCGAAAAGAGTTCTCCATGGCCCTTGGATGGGTCCTGGCCGATCGATTCATTAGAAAACGATATACCCATCGCTCGTGACCTTTCGCCCGCATTCAATATTTGTGGCCATAAGCTGCCGGGCTGGGAATGGAGGGGCAGTAGTTTGGCACGCCATGAAGCACTGACTGACCGACATGGCACCTTGACAGGAGAGGTGGTTGAGAGTGAATGAGCCTCACACTCAACTGGAAGGACGATCAACACGAGACCTTGAAATCTGGAGGAAACAAGAATAAAAGGTTGCAGGCCGTAACTGGAATAGATGCCGGAACAATCAATGCCTCTCAGCACATCATACACGCAGGGCTCATCCTGTCTCGAGGCATGCCAGGCTTACTCATCACCGTGTGGAACCAAGTCTCGAAAAATGAACGAGTCAATGTTCTTCTTTGTCTTAGCCAAGCCACGCAAACCTGGCCCCTGGTTGTTGTTTTGAAGGAAGTCTAGCTAAACTAAATAGGCCACTGCTCTCTGCAGTAGTACCGTCCCTTCTGCCCCAAAGGGAGGCATCCATATGACGGCCGTCTTTTGTGCCGCCCCATAATCACGCTGCTGTAAACTCCGGGACTCTTGCCCCGTATCTCATAAATGGTCATTCCGGCTGCCAATGTGCCATCCTCAAACACTGCCCGCGTACCGTTCCCAAGGCATCTGGCAGTATCCTCCTCAACAAAAGTATCCCGTGACCGCGCGAGTCATTTACAGATCATCGTCGGAAAGCTCGCCAGGCAGGGGCAGGGCGGCGGCGTCGTCCATCTCCTTGCGGTACTGCTCCAGGAGCTTCTCGTCGACATGGGCAGTGGGGGGAGCAAGGGCGGGAGCAGCAACGAACTCCTGTAAAGCCAATTAGCATTTGGATCATTCTCATATCAATCATGGAGGCGGGGCGGCGTACGAGCTGAGGGTTGCCGACAAGCTTGCGGGCGAGCCAGAGGAAGGGCTTCTCGAAGTTGTAGTTGGACTTGGCGGAGATATCGTAGTACTGGAGGTTCTTCTTTCGGTGGAAGGTGATGGTCTTGGCCTTGACCTTGCGCTCCTTCACATCGACCTTGTTACCGCAGAGAACGATGGGGATGTTCTCGCAAACACGGACGAGGTCACCTGCAATGGATTCGTCAGCGATGGCCTTGGAATATGGCGTGCAGAAACGACTTACGGTGCCAGTTGGGGACATTCTTGTAGGTAATGCGGGAGGTGACATCGAACATGATGATACCGCACTGGCCATTGATGTAGTAACCGTCACGGAGACCGCCAAACTTCTCCTGACCGGCGGTATCCCACACATCGAACTGGATCTGACCGAAGTTCTTTGATGGATTAGTGCCCCGCAAAAGGTCAACGTGGGGTTGGTTGCAAGACTTACGGTGGTGAAGCCGAGAGGGTGAACCTCGACACCGAGAGTGGCCATATACTTCTTCTCGAATTCACCAGTCAAATGTCGCTTGACGAAGGTGGTCTGCCGTCACGCACAAAAGGCGGTTAGTGGGTGTTGTCGTTGGAAGGGGTATCGCTCCACGTCTCTTGAGATCCAAAATCCAACTTGGCGGAGCAAAGCTCGGCGGTCGTCGATAAGGTCGCGAAGGAGGCGTTGCGTCATGGGATCCTACACACCTTTCCGGTACCACCGTCGCCGACAAGCACGAGCTTGAAGGTAGGGGTCTGCTGCTCAGCCATCTTGATGGTTGGGTCTGTGGTGTTGTAGCGACAGGTATGGGAGGATGTAAACAAGCGGGGTGCTGGGATGCGGGAGTTAGCTGCTGCAGAGCGATCGGTACGGCGCGAGGGGCTCGTTCGGAGGGGGATAGACGTCGTTCAACAAGGACGAAGGACGGCGAGGGGGGGGGCTCCTAAATACCTGGAGAGCGTCGCTGGGAGGTGGGTACGAGGTTGATTGACGAAACTTTCAAAGAGAGCTGGTCAACCTGATGTTTTGAAGGCGGCGGGGAACTCTTTGGGCAGGGGAAGGCCTCAAGCGAAAAATTCAGTCGCCCCAGGGTGGGCTGCCTGCACGTGATATCTCAGCACGGATCCATGATGGCGGGAAGGCCGCCCACCCGGCCAGCGATTCAGCGTCACCATGGCCTGCTATCACCGTCACCGCCTGGAACATTCCACCCTCGCCATTGGGCACCGTCGAGTTGACTAGGTCGCACGCGTTTTGCGGTTCGCTGCTCCTGGCTCTGCGGGCTGTGCGCCGGTCTGCCTGCTGGTGCCTGTCGAAGATAGTGCCCAGCGCTCAAGCCTGGGTGTCTTTTTTGCCTTCCCAGGATTGTGAGGTGGCTTTAAGGCGGTCCATCGGCAACTTTGTCTGGCAAGCTGTCAGCTTTCTTTCCCTCTCCCTTGCTTTTGGAGATCAGTTGAGCGGCGACCTTTGGACATGATGTATTCTCGCTTCTTTGACATTAGTCAGCGGCCTTTCTACGGGGCTGACAGCTTTGGGTAGCAATGGGAGAGACAACCTCGAGCTGGTACAAGCAAGATCTATCTTCCCTTGCAATCATATCAATACTTGGAATCATGACCTTGATACTTTCAATCAATGGTAAGATGCCACAATACGTATTGCATTTGGTGCATTATGCTTGCGTGTTTGGTGCGCACATCATGGGTCCATATGCTGCTTTTGTTTGGATACCTCGTGGATCAAATTCAAGCTGCCTACCACACCTTCACTTCACAGTACGAGGTCCAGCTTTGCGTTGGTGCCCTACCGGAAGAATTTGGTAAAAGTACGCCACCTGTTGTCTGCAAGGTCCTTGGTCCATGGCCCTGCCTTGTGTCAACCCAATGATTTCGGGACTTCTCAGAGGAGCGCCAAGCACCTGCTTTCTCTGTATCCCTTTGAAGCACCCGACGCGGGTGACCGACTCTAGACATCGAAACAGTGGACAAAAATGCTGTGGACATGGTGCTAACATGGTGGTGGAGATTCTTACATACACCCAGCATCAATGTACAGGGCATTTTTGGCGCCTCGGGCCATGGGGCTCGCTGCTTTGTCATCACTCGTTTACGCCCGAATGAGGCTTGGGGTCGAGAATCCGACATGAAAACGCAACAGGCATCTTGGAGATATCCAGCAACCTTCATACCTGAGGGGTTCAAGGCATCGTTCTCGTTCTCGTTGCCTGGGTAGTCGTACATGTTTCTGATTACGTGAGCGATCCCTGCTTGAATCCGAATAGTGCCTGGCGGCGGACTTCCGTCCTGCTCAGCCTGGAGAACGCCATGGCCTACCTAGGTACTAACAAGTGGAGCTGCTTCGATCTACAGGGGTAGGATATGACAGCCCAACATTCCTCGCCCACCCCAATCTTTCCTCGGAGTCAAGGTCAATCGCAACTCTTGTTGTTCTGCCACGCCTGACAAGCGCGATATTCTGATAAAAATGTTGTTCTAATGCAATGTTAGCCGACTTAGTCTGTGGTGGTTTAATTTCAGGCGATGGAGACTACATACCCCTTCGTTCCCTTGCACGCACTCTGCCACCTTCTTAAGATTGTCATGGTTGGATCGATTAACATAACCAAAGTTGCGAATCTCATCGCCGGGCTTTAAGCCAGCGCCCTCTGCCGGACTTCCTGCGGCCACGGTGTTGACCTTGGCGAATGGAGGGTCCAAGGGTGCAGAGTAGGAGTCTGGCAACGCGGGCTGTGTGCTGTTGGAAGCTGGCGTTGGCTTAGCATCCTCATCGAGACTGGCGAAATGTTCATGAAGAAATTTCTCGATCCGGGTCATTAGAGCTGTATAATCATTCCGTAACCGAATGATCCGAGCTCTTGTTGTTCGGACTAGGCAACGGTTAGCTGGCGATGTCTTCGAATGTAGCCCTTAAAATAGTACTCTGAGCAACATCGATGTCTGCACGAGGGAATCCATCTCTTGTTAAGAGGGGCGTATCCATGTCCACTCCATGCTGAGGGGCCTCTTAGTATATGGTAACCATCGAATACAGATAGGTGGATATACCGAGTCAAGAACACCTCCCAGAGCCTTGAGTTCGGCTTCAATATCGTCCTTCTTTCGCTGCAACTCTGCGAAGCTCAGGTGCCCCGCATCACCATTGGCGACGGAGTTGCTGGTTTCCCCAGAGGGCACAGTTGGCGCGTGCAGGGTATTCATTCTGAGAGGTAGGTCCAAATTAGACAAGTAGTGTAATCGACCGAAGTTTGGCAAAGTCGAGGGACAGGCCGCAAGAATGGTGACAGACCTGATTTGTGAGTTTCTAGCGAGTGATCTGCTACTTGAAGCTGCCTCAGGCGAGCTTACGCCCTGGAGTGCGACACGGCGGAGATGGTCCGTGCCCGCATCGCCCCGGCACTTAGGCGCCTACCTACCTAGTATTTGGCTTGTGAAGCAGCCCGTGTGTGGTTTATTAGCGACGTCACTTTTTCTTCCTTCACTGCAACTTTTTCTCAACCACTCCTCTCTATCAATCATTGACATTGCTATTTGGCCCAACATGGCTACCGGGGTAGACGCGCGACTATTGAAGTCGACCAAGTTCCCTCCCGAATTCAGCCAAAAGGTCGATATGCAAAAAGTCAACCTCCAGGTCATGAAGAAGTGAGCGCCTTGACTCCCCCATCTGGCCCTCGTGCCTGAGCTGACTTGTCTGCCCAGATGGATCGCTGGCAAGATATCCGACATTCTTGGCAGCGAGGACGATGTTGTGATTGAACTATGCTTCAATTTGATCGAAGGACCGCGCTACGTACGAATACTCACCCCTCTTGGCTGATTCCAGATGTGCTAATTGCTCCGCTGATAGCCGGATATCAAGTCACTCCAGATTCAACTCACGGGCTTCCTCGATAAAGACACGGCATCCTTCTGCAAAGAACTGTGGAAACTGCTACTGAGTGCGCAGGGTAGCCCTCAGGGCGTTCCTAAGGAGCTCCTCGAAGCCAAGAAGTTGGAGCTCATACAAGAAAAGGTACACCCGAGAAACAGGTATGCTGGGAGTTTCTTGTCTGACCTTGATGCCGTCTAGATCGAAGCCGACCGCGCCGCAGAGGACGCCAAGAAGCGACGAGACGAATGGGATCGCCGTGATCGCGAGATTGCCGACCTGAAGGAACGCGACCGCCGAGACCGGACGGCTACTCGAGGAGATACCTGGCAAGGGCGACGAGGCGATCGCGACTTTGATAACAGAGGAAGAGGAGGGCTCAGGAGGGGGGCGCCTAGATCACGGTCTCCAGGGCCGCGCTTCCGGGACTCGAGGGATTCCTACGGTCGCGACAGCTACGTCCCTCGGGGTAGACGCGGTGGGGTCCGTGTGGGCACTGGTCGGCGACGGTCACCTGCTCGATCTCCTTCGGAATCGGCCTCATCTCGATCAAGCTCGCGCAACCGTAGTGCATCACGCAGCACTGACCGGTCACAGACCCGGCGTCGACGCCAATCGCCAGGCGGACGGGGAGACCAACGAAAAAGATCACGATCACCTGGAGGTGACACGTACCGGGGCCAGGCAAATCGCCGCGACGACAAAGGGCGCAGGGCTCGCCAACCTCGGTCTCCATCCTCAGACCGGCGCTCCCCTGCGCCAAAACGGAGACGGTACTCCTCTTCCAGGAGCCGTTCGGTGGATCGGCGGAGGCGCTACTCGAGGAGCGTTTCCTCGTCCAGATCCAGGCGAACTTCGGAGTCTCGCAGCCGAAGCCGCAGTTACAGCCGCAGTCGCAGCCGCTCTCACAGTGCCTCGCCCGAACGAAACGCGGTCAGGGGAGGTGGAAGAAACGACTCTTCTGATATAGAAGATCATCGTCGCCAGAGGCAACCGAGCCCTGGCCGACGTGGCCGACGACCGACAAGGAGACGTGAATCGCCCAGCGGCCGGCGACGGAATAGTTCTTCCGCTTCCTCACGATCAAGGACTCGGGACAAGTCGGCTGATATTTCTGAAGATGAATCCCGTGCCCCACCGACCAAGCCTGAGGCAGAGTCAGTCACTTGAGATGTCCAAGAGGTCAGTTTGGCATGTGCTCGCTGAGAACTCACGGGCGCTGACACATTCGACAAACAAATCAAGGTAGCTGTTTGGCTAAATAATACTTTGAAAAGACAAGGATGAGACCGGTTTAAGAGAATATATTCGAGAGCTGAAGCTAACGAAGCCTAAAGTCTCTTGTTTGCCGTCCTCTAAGCTGTCTCGGTAATCATCCGCTATGTTGCACTTGGGTTCGAGAGCGTGGAAAATCTGGAAGTTTGGCAAAAACCTAGAAGCTTGAAATAAGTTCACTACAATAATGAATACAAAAAATCCATATTGGGCATTGCTAGAACTGATTACGGCGCTTGATCTGCTTCAGTTGGGTGGAAAGCCAGTAATTCTCTCGAGCTTGAAAGGAAGGGTATAATTGTTACCGTTATCCACGTGACATCGAATCCGCTACAGTACCTACCTAGTTGCTTAACAACCATGAATCTTCTGTAGATACAGTTGTCAGTATGCAAGCTTGTCACGCTTGAGGCCTGGGTAATTCCCGGCCGGAGAGGGCCAGCCACCTCTGTGTCAACAAATGGAACCATTTTTGGCCCAGTATGTGAGGAGATCTTTCATTTCATTTTCTCCCTTTATTCTTTTTTGGTCTTTCGATGGCACGATGATGTAAGAATGGCGGAATGGTAGCGCTTAGCGCGGCAAGTTGTGGCTTTACCACCGCGCTTAGGTGCAAGCCACCCCGCGATTTTATGGTGCAGCCTGCCTCAGGTAACTTCTGGATCTTGCCGATCCAATACGAGTTTTCAATTATCAGATTTCCTCCCAAAAGCACATCGCGCAAGACTACAAACCACCGAGTATCATCGATCCCGTCAAGTGTATGGCAGACAGGAAGCAGCCCGGCGCGGGACAAGTGACCATGTCCGAATACAAGAAGGCCCAGGCGCGGGTGCGGGACCTGGTCGAGAAGCGCAGGCTTCTCGAGAGACGCTTGGTAAGGCTATTCATGCTGGGATATGATGCGCCTGTTGGGTATTCTGACTCGTGTGAATAGACACAGGTGGAAGATGGCATCGCACAAAAGGAGACGGCGTACCTCGATAGCACACCGAGCGGCAACATTATCACGGGCTTCGACAATTACATGAAGGGAACGAGTGGCGCAGCGGCACAGCGGCGAAAGGCTGGACCGATGGAGCAGAATCGAGTATTCTCGCGATCGTCTATATCGTACCGCCCAAACAACCTGGTAAGATTTCCCAAGGGTTGCTTGCAGAGTTATGAGACTCGGGTGCTGATGGTGTATTGCATCTCCAGGAAGGCATCGCTCCTGGATCCGGAGGGTCGACCCCAGCGTCAGGTGCGACGCCCTCATCGGCTGCATTCAGGGACGGAGGCTCCAACCACGCGACGCCTACCTCTGCGACGGCCGGTAAGAACGCGAACAAGTCGAAGAAGAAGACGGATCACGAGGACAGCGAGAACGACACGGCGACGAGCAAGAAGCGGACAAACTTCGGAGCGCAGCGGAAGTAGGCTGTTGCTGCTGATGGTGGTGGTTCTGTTGACAAGAACAAATTGGGATTGGGCGTCTGGCACTGGTTGATATCAGGATTGCATGGCCTTACAGCGGTGTTAGGGCGATTGGTAGAATGAATTCTTTTCTAACTATTCTCACATACAGGGTAAGTTGATGGGTATCTATTTTCTTGGCTCACGCGATGACGATTAAAATGGAATGATGTACTTGTATCTAATACAGCAACTGGTTAGCTTCGGCTCCGGATCAATTGTTGGCGCAAATTAACCGAATATGGTAATTCGCGAGAATCGTATCTGCTTCTCACGGGACATCCATCTGGGGCGAGACCCCGGGGTGGAAATGTTGCGAAACGGTATTGATATTGTTCAGATTTTATTTAAGGCGAATGGGTATTAATGCATCTATGGATGGAATCCATGATGGCCGAGCTTCCAGCCAACAAGGTATCTGGATATCCTGGGGCTATGCTAGCCTCGCTAGCATACCAAGCTCGGCAAGCTCAGAGCTCAGCACGCCCCTCATCAAGAGCATGACGGATGATCGTGGCCAAGGTTACGCTACCCCGCTTCTCCAGTTGAAAGCGTTGCAAGTTACAGGTCAATCTTGAAGAGGCTCCATCTTTTGGCTTCATCGAAGGCGGAAGCAATGCGGGGTCTGGCTGGCACTGGAGTACCTTGATGAAGGTATGATTCAGTAGGTCCCAGGAAGCACGTCATCTCATATTTAGATGGTATTAATCGAATAAAGAAAAGTATGAATGTCGTCAATGAGGTATCGTCTTGTCTGTATTGCTTACTGAAGCATGCCATACCAGGTAAACGATTGATGGAATACGTACACGGGGCTGGTTTGCCCGGAAGAGAGGGGCCGAGCGGGCGGCTGGGGAAACAGGTGAGGAGGAGTCGAGAGGGGGTACCTTGCCTTACTTATTATGATGAATGTGTTTCAACTGCCAGCAACATTCTCTCATCTCATCATTTCACTGCTCCCTTGTTTCTTCCCTTTCTTACAGCAGTAGCCTACAGTATCCTTAGCTTTCATCTTTCGATCACAAATCATCAAGCCCACACCCCGGCCTCCCTCCATGATGACGAGACAGGCCACCCGGTTCACCCCCGAGGTGCTGCTGTCGGCCCCGCGCCGCTCCGCCGGCGTGCCCAACTCCACCGGCCAGCTCATCCTTTATACGGTGCGTCAGACGTCTTGATGGCTTCAACTCTATGGAGGAGCATTGTTTCTACGGATATTCAGTAGTAGGCTTTGTGACGCTGACCTTGCCAGGTCTCATCCTACTCGTTTGACAAACATTCCAAGTCCTCTCAGATCCGCATATTCAGCATCAAGGACGGCTCTTCTCACCTCATCTCCGAGGACTCAGCTGCCGGCGACCCAATTTGGATCGGCGAGCATGAGATAGCCTTTATCAAGACCAGTGACAATGGATGCTCCATGCTCTACTCCCAACACGTCTTTGACAAGTCCGCGTGAGCATGCACCCTCGCACCAGCTGAATTGAGACTTGAAAACTAATGCATTACTTCCCAAGCCCACACATGATCCACTGCTTTGCTGGCAGCATCTCTAACCCGAAGGCGAAGAAGCTCTCTGACAATGAAGTTGCATTCTGCTGCTCCGCTTTGACCACTCCCCGGGGAGATATGTACTGGCCCGCTGCCGAGACCAAGACGTACACCTCGGCCAAGATCTATACCGGCCTTTTCGTTCGCCACTGGGATATGTGGAACAGCGAGAACGAGAACTCGCTCTGGTATGGCGCGCTGGCCAAGAAGGATGGCAAATGGATTCTCGAGCAGTCGGGGCTCACCAACCTCCTCGCTGGCACTCGCCTGAGCTGCCCTGTGCCCCCATTTGGCGGCGCTGGTGACTTTGATATCTCGGCTTCGGGTATTGCTTTTGTCTCCAAGGACCCGGAGCTGAATCCTGCCAGGAACACCAAGACCGATCTTTATTACGTGCCGCTCAAGTCTTGGCTGGACAAGCCCCCGGTCCCTCAGCTCGTCCAAACTGGCCGCCTTAGGGGATACAGTGCTTCTCCTGCATTCTCCAACGACGGCCGCAAGATCGTCTTTGCAAGGATGAGGCACCAGCAGTACGAGTCTGACAAACCGAGGCTGCTACTGATCCCGGACGTGACTGATTTGAGCAACGTGCAGGAATTCTACCAGACCGACGACGGCGAGGGCGGCTGGGATCTCAGGCCAGACTGGGCAGTCTGGCGAAAGGACGACAAGGTGCTGTATGTTGCAGCTGAGAAGCATGGGAGAATGGCTCTCTGGAAGCTGCCCTCTGATCCCCTTGAGGCACGTGAGCTCCCGGAGCCCATCCACGAGGAAGGCTCCGTCATTGAGGCCCGGCCCCTCGGCGACAGCAACTTTCTTCTCGTCACATCCAAGTCCCGAATCGAGAGCTCCAGCTACGGCATTCTCGACCCAAACACCAAGTCTGTCAAGGTGGTCTCCACCAGCTCTAAGAATGGCAGGACATTTGGCCTCTCCAAGTCTCAGTGTTCCGAGATATGGTACCCTGGCTCAGTAGGCTACGATAACCATGCCCTGGTCATGTTACCTTCCGACTTTGACTCTGCGAAGAAGTACCCGCTAGCCTTCCTGATCCATGGAGGACCACAATCGGCTTGGACTGATGACTGGAGCACCCGCTGGAACCCTGCCATATTTGCTGAGCAGGGTTACGTGGTCGTTTGTCCCAACCCAACAGGCAGCACTGGCTATGGACAAGCTCATACCGACGCGATTGCCAACAACTGGGGAGGTGCTCCCTATGATGATCTGGTGAAGTGCTTCGAGTACATCGAGAAGCATCTGGGTTACGTGGATACTCATCGAGCTGTTGCTCTGGGAGCTTCATACGGCGGCTATATGATTAGTGAGTTGCGACCACTATATAGAAACATGCCATGTTTTTGTCGTACTAAAACGCGAACCTAGACTGGATCCAAGGCCACGATCTGGGACGCAAGTTCAAGGCTTTGGTGTGCCATGATGGCGTCTTCTCGACCCAGAATCAGTGGTCGACTGAAGAACTATTTTTCCCGGAGCATGACTTTGGTGGAACGCTCTGGGAGAACCGGCAGGGCTATCAGAAGTGGGATCCATCACTGTACACGGGCGAGTGGGCCACACCTCAACTGGTGAGCAGGGAGAGGGCGGGGGCTGACTCTCAAAGAGGGTTGCAAGTTAACGTTGTTGTAGGTCATCCACAACGAACTCGACTATCGTCTCCCCATCTCGGAGGGTCTGGCCATGTTCAACGTGCTCCAAGCTCGAGGAGTGCCCAGCAAATTTGTCATGTTCCCTGATGAGAATCACGTAAGTCTTGTGATGGATTATATTGAGCTTTGAAGTGTATCAGGATGAGCTGCTAATACGCTTTTCATCCAGTGGGTTTTGAAGCCTGAAAACTCCCTTGTGTGGCATAGGGAGGTGCTGGACTGGATCAACAAATACAGCGGCGTCTCTGACGAGGCAAAGTTGGAGAAGCAGACTGGAAAGTTGACTGTGTAAGTTACGCTACCTTGGTTTCGAGTCGTGATTGAGAGTGGAACTTGTATGACTACGGCTCTTGGGATCGAGTAGGAAACAACGGGATAGGGAACACTATCTAGCTGTCCAAGATTGGGTATAAGTTGTCCAAGAATCTTTCTACCCGTCCAGAAGTCTGAGTAGCGGGGCGTGTTTGAGACTTCGAATCGTACTGGCTCTAGGAATTTGAAGGCGACAAAGAAATAAGTAGATCGTCATCTGGAGATGGTTTCGCTTGTGAGAATTCTAAAGACCATGTCAAGTAGGTACCTACTACGCAGGTGCCATGGCTTTGAAAGGAACATGGGTACCTGGATGTAGAGCACTGGAAGGGACGGGATCAGTGCGTACCTCCCTAGGTACTTGGAAGCTGTGGATACTCGGACCCACTTCCTACTCTACTAGCTCGTCCCCATTTCGAAGCTCTCCATCCCTCACAAAGTTCCATCTCCAAGTGCTTCATCCCCAAGAGCCCAACGTCGCTTGAGCACCCGCGAGATATTCCACAGCTCTCGGGGCGGACATGAGCTGTGAGGCCTCGATATACCCATCCGATGACTGCCCAGATAGCACGGTACCGAGGCGACGAGTAGCACATTAGCGGACCGACCCTTGAATCGCGATTTCGCAAGCTGCGCGACCAGCTTCGTTTTTTTTTTCCAATTCAGACAAAAACTACCATCATGACGACGCCGCCCTCTCTCTTCCATGCGCTCCTCCGTCCTTCCATCCTCCAGATCCTGCGCTCCACAGGCTACCACTCCACGCGACCCGCGGTTCTCGACTCCCTAACTGACCTGGCCGCGCGATACCTCTCGCTCCTCTGCCAGAGCACCGCCGAGCATGCGGTCCATAACCAGGGCGACAGCGCCGACTTTACCATCGCCGATATCCGCATGGCGCTCCAGGATGCGGGGGCGCTGATGCCGGACCGCATCCCTACAGAAGAGGACTGGCGCGGCGAGGAGGACCTACGGGGCGTGGAGGAGTTTATCGAGTGGTTTGCGGGGCAGCGCATGAAGGAGATGATGGAGGTTGGCAGTGGAGACGGGGAGACTGATGCGACGGACTATCTCAATGGTAAGGGCTACGCTGGACGATTCCGGACAATTTCAAGGTCGAGAGACGTCCGAGGGCTGACTGGCATTCAACAGCCCTGAAGAAGAAGCATAGTAAGACTGGCGAGGACGCGAAATACCACGGCACCATCCTCGGCCGCGGAAACGACGCAGGCGAAATCCAAGTCGAGGGCGGACCAGACACGACCATCACGGAATGGATCTCCAAGCGAACTGCCTCCTCTTCCCCGCCAGCCCCCGAAAAGGGGAAACAGGAGAAGCAAGAACAGCAGCAACAGCGGCAGCAGCAGCAGCAACAGCAGAACGGCCACACTAGTGACGATGAGTCTGGCCTGAGCTCTGTGGGCGACCGCCTGGAGGATGAGATGGACATGTCATAGGATCACGGCCTCTAGTGAACCTATAGGGGGTACTACCGAGAGGTGACTTGACTATCTGGGTCTTGGTTTATTTGCATAGCGACGGAGTTTCGGGAAGCGAAAGGGCAAAAGACGAGGTTTGGGGCTCCACGAGGCCACACGGTTGGGTTCTGCTTTTTTTTATTTTTTGTTCTCGGATTCATCGCTGCCGAGGAGACGTGCGTATGTAGAAACGTTCTGAAATAATGGCTTTGTTCAAGGCGGATTTTTCATGCATTTGTATATGGCCTAGCCTCTCAGACCACTGCTCCAGGTGTCGTTTATTGGACAACCATATCCAGATCCTTCGATCCTCTCGATGAGCGCGTGCCTAGTGTACAAGTTGCTGCAGACTGCTGCTTATTTTACATGATTCAAACCTAGATTGGAGAAGATGCTATTCAAGTCCCCCAGACGCCGACAAAAGCTCCGTTTTATCGCTTCCCTTTACCCCCTTTCAACATGTTGTACACTCCCATCTCTGTAGCCGCCTCCTTAAACACCTTCCTCTTGGCCGCCTCGTCGGTGTCGGCAGGCCAATAATGCTTCTGTAGATACTCGAAAAGCGCTTCGCCGCGGCGCTCGCCCTCGAGGCGAGAAGGGTCTCCCTCGGCCCAGGCGAGGAGCGTGCGGTCGAGGTTGCGTTTAGCGTGCACGAGACGACGACGGTGGGTCGGGGTATCCCACGCCAGCTTGGTCGTGCCCATGACCATCTCGAGGACGAGCGTCTCCGGCGGCAAGAAGCCAAAAACGTCGCGAAGGGCCGTCAGCGCGACGACGAGACCCTCGTGGTCCTTGGTGCGCCGGAACGTGTGCAGAATCTTGCGCGAGAGCTGGAGGTCCATGCCCTCGGGCTGGAAGACGTCCTTGAACTTGACCGTCTCGGCGAAGAGGGCGCGCGTGGCCTCGGCCTCGCCGGGGAGGGAGCCGGCCGAGGCCATGTACAGCCGGTTGACGGCGAGGGTCTTCCAGAGGGCGCTGAATGTGTAGGGATCAGGGGCGACGCCTTTCTCGGTGACGAGCGTGTTGTAGAGCTCCAGGGCTTCCTTGGATTGGCCAGCCTGGATGTATGACTCGAGGAGCTGGTTGATGATGAATGAGTCGGCCTTCATCTCGGCCTCGCGGAACGCTTCCCAGAGCATCAGGAGGCGATCGTGGAGGTCACGGAGGCGGTAGTTCTCAGCTAGGAGGGAGAATGTCTCCAGGGTGGCCCGGGGAAGCGGCGTGGAGCCCGCGGCCTCTGTGGTCTTGCCCTGAGGGGCCTTGTCGCCTCCTCGAGCCTTGACAAACTCGATTCGCGTGTCGATCATGCCCCACGCCATCTCATCGGCCTTCTCGAGGTCTTCTGTGCCACCTGATCGCTGCCATGCCGCGATCAGCCCGTTGAGCTGGATCGGCGAGGACTCGATGCCTCTCTTCCTCATGAATTCCACCACGCTCATGGCTCCGTTGAGGTCGCCCGCTCCAATGAGCCGCTTGAGCCACTTGCCAAAGAAGAATTTGTTGGCCACGACGGATGGCATGTACTTTTGCTTCTTCAGGTCGATCTTGCCATCGCTCATCATGTCGACAAACGCATAGAGAGCGTTCTCGGTTTGGTTCGTGGTCAGGAAGTAGGATACCACCTGGTCGTAGTCGGAGAGCTTCATGTCGAGCCCCAGCAGCTCACGCAGTTGGCGATATGCAGCCCAGGCCCGCTCCTGGCCCTCCTCTGTACCAAGCTCCGACCATGTTCGGATGAAAGGCATCAGGATCCGCGGATCCATCCGCTTCTCTATGAGCTTGTTGATGGCGCGCTGTGCCTGATCCAGATCTCCCATGCGGCAGTACATTCGCACACCCAGCTCCCAAAACTCCTGAAAAGTCTCGGCGTTTTCGTCGCCCAGCGTGCTCATGCACCTCTTCCAGTTGTCGATCGCCTTGGACTCCCACCCATCGACAAAGACAGCCTCAATTGTCAGCAATTGTTGTGAAGGGTTGAGGGTGACCCTGGCCTCGCTCATGTCGCGGGCAAGGAGAGCAACATGCGATAGTCGATGGATGTTGACTGACTCGTCCGTGGAGAATGCCTTCCATAGGAGGTCCCAGACCTCGAGGGGAACGTGGCTCCAGCCGTGCGCGAGGGAGAGCCTGGCTGAGTGATATGCCTTGAAGACGGCTTGGACCGTCTTCGTGGTAAGCTTCGTCCCTCGTCGCATATCCCTCGCAGTGCGGGCCAAGACAGAATTTAGCCGGGTGACCTTTCTCCTCTGGTTGATTGTCCACGGCTTCTCTGGAACTTGGGGTAGGGATATTCGAGTGCCGAGAGTTCCCATGTCGGGCAGTCCTGGTAGCTCGAGATCCAGCTCCTCCAGTATCTCCTTGGGCAGATCCGCGCCGGTTTTGTCAATCTCCTCATCGATTGCTGCGGTGTAGGCGTTCAGCTTGGCGATAATTCTCTCGAGGTCGTCTGCCGTCTTCATCTTGCTCCAGTCGGTGCCAAGCTGGTCGACCACCTCTTGGAAGGCGTCCTTCTCGTCCTGCCCACCAATCTCATCCTTTATCTCGAGCAGAGCGTCCCTGAGCCCGGAGGTGTCGACTTCGTTGAGCGATGCGCCAAAGGCCTCACCAGAGAGCTCTGTCCTCCTGTGGTCGTCCTGCTCGAAGAATCGCACGCTGAACGAATCGCTACCGTTCTTCTTGGGGTTTCGAAGTGCCCGGATTCGGTCGATGTACTGCTTAAGCTCGAATCTGCTCGGCTTCCTGGAAACAGCGTCGTTGACTGATTGCTGCGCAGCAGTAGTTTTTGAAGCCTCTGTATTGTATGCTGCTGCTGATATCCATGGCTGTCGAGTCGGCCGCTGTCGGATGGCCGATCGGCATGAACGGCAAATTGTATTCTTCTGACATCCTAACTCGAACAATAGCGGCCGGCCCGCCATTCTCAATGCACAAGGCGCGAATTATTGATGCTGAACGCTTGCTGAAGAGGAACCTAGAGCATTTTCGTAGGTCTAACGGCGCGCGCAACATCTCCAAATGGCAGTTATCGATAAGACACTGAAATCTGCCATGTACCGACGCTAAATGGGCTTCACCGCCTGCCTTATTCATCGGTCTAAACAACTTTTCCAACGGCAGAAAGATAATTTTTGTCTGGGACCTGAAGCTGGATATTGCGCTTCCCTAAATAAAAGATACCCAAAGCGCGGAAAATGTCGAATTCCTCACCAGAATTCCTCCGATTCACAGGACACCGGTCCTTCACCCAGCGGCTGATCCTCGCGACCCTGACCGGCCGGCCTGTTCACATCTCCAAGATCCGAAGCACATCACCGACAAATCCCGGTCTCGCCCCTCATGAGATTTCCTTCTTGCGCCTGCTCGAGGCCGTCACCAACGGCAGCTCCATGCAGATCTCGTATACGGGTACGACCATCACATATCACCCGGGTCTGATCACTGGAACTATTGCTGGGTTTGGCGCCTCCGACGGAGATGTCATTGAGCACAACATCTCCATGAACAACACCCGAGGCGTCACCTACTTCCTCATGCCTCTTTGCCTGTTGGCCCCCTTCTCGAAAGCGCACATGAATGTCCGTTTCTCCGGCCCGGGCGTCATCACATCATCCACCGAGACGGGAGACATCTCGGTCGATTCCTTCCGAACAGCCATCCTCCCTCTCTTCGCCCTCTTTGGCATCCCGCCCGCACGGATAGAGCTAAGGGTACTGCAGCGATCTTGTGCGGGACCTGGTGGGCGCGGGGGCGGCGGATGCGTCGAGCTACGATTCGCAAGCCAAGTACGGTTACCCAAGACTCTGCATCTCAACCGCAGCCCTGGACGGATAAAACGGATTCGCGGCGTCGCATACTGCACTGGAGTTTCCGCCTCAAACAACGCCCGTATGATCCACTCGGCACGTGAGGTGCTGAACCCGTTGGTGTCTGACATTCACGTCGCCGCCCAATACGACCAGGCGCCGCTGGTTCCCACAGGCGACAAGGCAGGAAGCAAAAGGCGGCTGGGAATCGGGTTTGGCCTGAGCTTGGTGGCCGAGTCGAGCGCGGTGGGCGTGCTCTATTCGGCCGACGTGGTTGTTCCGCCCGCAGGTGGTGTAGTGCCCGAGGATGTTGGCAAGCGATGCGCCTACCAACTACTCGAGACCATCTCTCAGGGGGGATGCGTCACTCAGATCTCTGCAAGGACAGTCCTTGTCCTGATGGCTATGGGTTCAGAAGACGTGGGCCGTCTTAGGGTTGGCCGAGACGTAATCGGGACGGAAGAGATGGTCGGACTGGCAAGAGATTTGAGGACTTTCGGAGCGAGCAGCTGGGGATTGAGGGACGTTGAGGACGACACAAATGATATCATTGTTTCTGTTAAGGGTACTGGTGTTGGCAATGTGGGCAGGAAAATAGCGTAGACTTAAAGAAAACAATCCATTTCGGGGTTCTCCGTCACGTAGACCGAGCACTCAAGCACTCGCACTCAATGGGACATTCGTTGACATGCATCTCTTGCTCTCATTACCGTCTATCAGTTTGCGCCGCACGAGTCGGCACATTAACTCCTCGTCGGCGGGCTTCAATGGCCGCCATGGTGGCTCCGTAGCTGATTGTGCGGAGGGAGTGTGCAGCCGTCCCCTCGAGATCCATGGCCGCAGTTCGAATCGAGTTGACAACGTGATATTCGCCCAGTATTGCATTTCCAGAGCTCAATGCGTCAGATAGATTTGACCTAGATGGCTCTTCGGTCGATGATTCTCGGGTCGAGGACTCGGATTCTCCCGTCTGCTCGTTGCTCTCGACTGCTTCGCTACCACGCCTGAGTGGCTGTAGCTCAATATCGTCCGTGTCGTTCACTGGTAGCGAGCCGGGCATGTCGCGTCTGACACCGCGTTCTTCCGCGTCCAGATCCTCCAAAGTGGGAGCCATCTCCTGAGCCACGTCAGGTACCAGAGGGCGGAAGGTCTTGAGGGCTAGGCGAAGCCCCTCTCGTTCGGTGTGAACCGACAACATTAGGCATTGAATGGCGAGTATAGAGAGATCAGCAAGAAGGTAATACACTCGAGAAGTGGGCGGCTTCTGCCCTATAAAGTCGATGACCAAGCCGCCGTGCATGTACCCTCGATGATAGTCCGGGCCAACTGGTAAGGAGGAGAAGAGATGAAGAAGCATGCAGATGATGTTGGGGACGATGATCAAGACGACATGCATGCGACTAGCTGGCATGAGAAAAGGGAAAGACTCATCCTTTGGTGTCAAATACATGTACTGGGCAATGGATCGTAGGATGAAACGGAATATGGAGCATCTAGAGCAAGAACATTTGTAAGCGCATGCCAAGGTAAGTAAACAAGAGGGCATTGTCAACGTACTCCATATAATACAGCGCGCTTAACTCCGTAAACACCAGGGTATCAAGGCTCCTGAGCAAATGTGTGATAAACTCCAACTTTCTCGCTAGACCGGGATTGCGCCGCTTCCTGCTCTTCTTCTTCTTGCGACGTTGTGAGTGCGACTGGGCGCGCGGCCTGGATCGCCTGGACTGCTCCACGGGCACATCCCAGGTGACATGGCTGCCAGAGGGCGCGATAGTAGGCTCAGCAGAGGGGGCATCGATTCGCGCCGTAGAGCTCGGCGAGGCATCATCGCTCATTCTCGGGTCTCGTCATCTGCCGTTGGTCGTTTCGTGGGCGAGCCAGTTCTGCATGTGAGCAGAGAGTGAGCTCAGGACGAGCACGTGCAGGTCATGGGCAGCTCGGGGGGGATAATGCGTGCCTTGGTGACAGCTCGAGATTGATTCGGGTATATGTGGCAGACGGGCTGATAATGACGCTATGCGAATTCGAGACTTGACTTATTGTTACGGAAGCCTTGCGGAGTGGAAGCGGACTTGTTGGAGCTTAGGACGGACTTGAGCCGCCATGATAAGATTGCAGGGATCATGTGTGACTGACCGTGACGAGGCCAGTGCCGACGTGGAAGCTCCGTTGGCGTCAGGGGAGGTGGGCGGACAACGGAGAAAGGATAAGCCCGAAAAAGTGGGCGCATGCCCGCCCACTCTGGACCTGCAAGTACCCCGCCATCGGACGTGCCAGCGGTCCAGTGGTGGGTGGTGCAGCGACTGGCCCAAATAATTTCTGCCAGGAGAGCCGCCGTGACTCAGACGAAAAACGACGCCCAAGAGCGAGATTAACGATCCCTTTCCTAGCTTCCAGAAGCCCAGGGACGCCTGAAATCATGACCACCTCAAGCTCAACCCCCGCGGGGGATCTCACCTCCCAGATTCTGCAGGCCCTCTCGAGCCAGAGCCCCCTCCTCTCCGCTGAGGCCTTCCCCGCCGTTGCCTTCCAGGACATCAAGGCCGCACTCGACCGACTGGCTTCGCGGTCCATGATCACCTACGAGACCATTGACCGAGAAGAGGCTATTCTCGAACCCGAGGCGGAGCAGATTGCAGAGCACGGCAGCCACGAAGCGCGCGTTTTCGAGGCGTTACGGAGTGCGGTCGAGGGCTTGTCGATCCAGGAGCTGGAGAAGGCCATTGGTGATAAGACGGTCACCAAGGTCGGCCAAGGCAAGGCTTTCAAGGAGAAGTGGATCACCAAGAATAAGGATGGAAAACTTGTGGCAACCGTGAGTGACAACGATGCGCTCCGCTCCCACCCCACGGAGACAATACATATCGCTAACCTCGTATACCCGGCTCCAGGCCGACTCGATCCAGGATGTCACCCGGGCACAGCTTCAGCAGATCAAGGAGACCCGAACCCACGAGCCCAAGGTCCTGACTGACTTGCGCAAGCGAAAACTCATCAAGATGCAAAAGGTCATCAGCTTCAGCATGGCCCAGGGCCCCAAGTTCGCCCTCGAGATCCAGAAGGAGGAGACCGACTTGACAGCCGACATGATTGCGTCCGGATCGTGGAAGACGGCAAACTTCAAGCCCTACAACTTCAAGGCTCTCGGAGCCGACCAGAACGCCGGCGCTCTCCACCCCCTGAACAAGGTGCGGCATGAGTTCCGACAGATCTTCTTCGAGATGGGTTTCGAGGAGATGCCAACCAACAAGTTCGTCGAGTCTGGATTCTGGAACTTTGACGCCCTCTTCGTGCCCCAGCAGCACCCTGCCCGTGATCTGCAGGACACCTTCTACATCTCGGACCCCAAGGTGGCTGACAAGCCGCGGACGGAGCAGGAGGGACAGAACACGGAGGAGTACTGGGAGAGCATCAAGGACGTGCACCAGAACGGCAAGTATGGGTCAATTGGCTACAGATACCCCTGGTCGGCCGAGGAGTCGAAGAAGCTGGTCCTCCGAACGCACACCACGGCCATCTCGACGGCGATGCTGTACAAGCTGGCGGCGCAGAAGGGCCCCGACGGCCGGCCGCCACCCGCGCGATACTTCTCGATCGACCGCGTCTTCCGCAACGAGACGGTGGACGCAACCCACTTGGCCGAGTTCCACCAGGTGGAGGGCGTCATCGCCGACTACGGCCTCACGCTCGGAGGTCTGATGGAGTTCATGGAGGTCTTCTTCGCCAAGATGGGCATCACCAACCTCAAGTTCAAGCCTGCGTACAACCCGTACACCGAACCCAGCATGGAGATCTTCAGCTACCACGAGGGCCTGGGCAAGTTGGTGGAGATTGGCAACAGCGGCATGTTCCGGCCGGAGATGCTGGAGCCGATGGGCCTGCCCAAGGAAATGCGGGTGTTTGGCTGGGGTCTGAGTCTCGAGCGACCGACCATGATCAAGTACAAGATCTCCAACATCCGAGAGCTCCTGGGCCACAAGGTGGACCTCAACTTTATCGAGCGAAACCCTGCTGTGAGGTTAGAGAAGGAATAGATGCCGGGAATTGGTGTATATGAGGAGGGGACTAAAAAAAAAGAGTTCGGGGCTGTGTTAGAGAGGGGGGATGGACAGCATCTAGACTCGGCAGTTGCGGGTAGGGGAGTTGTCGTATGGTATCATGACTAGATGAAACGGTATTTAGAACTAAAAAAAAAAAAAAAAAAAAAAAATTATGGATAGTGCAAAGACGAAACGAAAAAAGGTATAATGATGAAGAAGGAATTGGACCCTGANCTAGATGAAACGGTATTTAGAACTAAAAAAAAAAAAAAAAAAAAAAAGTATGGATAGTGCAAAGACGAATCGATCAAAGGTCTACTGATGAAGAAGGACTTGGACCCTGAACGGGAATCGAGGCTTAGACGGGGACCATGTCGTCAGTCATTGCGTTGGATGAGACCCTGCCCCCACCAGCTGCCGAAGCCATTCACGTCAATGACTTTTGATAGCATAGTGGCTGCGCACGCGACGGCGAGAAGAACCCTGGATTCTTTTCCGATTTCTCCTGGACTAATCTCGATAAGAGACTCTTCATGTGATCATGTTTTCCCTCTTTTCTTTTCGTTGCCTGCTGATTCATGCTTCCTTGCCAAGTCCTAATGCCCCGCTTCCGGCACTTCCCAAGCTACCAAGTGAGGACGAGCCCCACAAAGCCCCGAGCCGGCCGGCCCCACCGGCTGGTCTCCCCCAAAGCCCCGCCCAAAGTCCCACGATCCAATCCACTTCAACTCCGTCATTGAGAGTCAGCAGCAATCGTCGTGCCGTCTGGCGTCTGCATATCCTCCCAGGATGGGAATTCCTATTGCATCCCCGTCTGAAGGAATTGCATGAGGCCCCCCTCTTTCCCAAACCGGGCGGGTTGTCGGACATCCCGGCCCTCCGCCAAATGCAACGCTGCAGGCTTTGTATCATATTTGGTCAAAATGGTCACTAACTGGGGCGGAGGACGCTCGTGGCGTTCTGTTCCCCGCGGCCTGGGTTTGACTGGCGTTAGTAATTCCCCTGCCGAGTGTGGTGGTGTGACCTGCTTTGACAAGCCGTTCTCCGCGTCTTGGTCCAGTGGAGGAAGGCGGCGATCAGTGCCTCTGGAACGATGATGCTCACAGGCGAGGCGTCCATTACATCCCCCGCTTTGAGCTCAAGGCCTGAGGCTCACTTTTTGTTGTTGTCGCCTCCCCATAGCATCAGAGAAGGTCGTCTTCAGTTTGCTTGATTGCGAGGAGTTCCCAGATTCGTAAGGAGGGAGGGAGGGACTGCTCCATTGAATGGCGATCGAGGTCGTCTGGTTGGCTGGGCCAGCAAGGAGGAGCTTGTTGCTGTTGGTGAAGGGTATGGTTTGAGAAGAGGGACGCCACCTCAGTCATGGGCATGGCTGACCATTGCTCAGTGAAGGATGCCATGGGATGCTTCGTGAAAGCTTACGGGTCCGCCCAGCTATTGAGACTGGATGGGTGGACGGCCGGTTCCAATGCATGGTTGACACGCGAGGTGATTAGCTGGATGAAGCATGTAGCTCTCCCTAGCGCAGGGCGTAGCGTAGCGTTGCTGTTTCTTGCGTTAGCGCATTGGTGCATTGCGGGGAGTGAGAAGCAGTGATGATGATGGCGTTGTACTGCCATCTACTTTGAGTCTTGACGAGGAAGAGCATGCCGCCTCGAGAAGGTCCAGCCCTCGGCCGGTCGAGACGTGCTACCTACGTAAGGTAACTACCAAGGTAGATAGTAGGTAAGATCACTTACTGGGTAGTATGGTAGGTACCAAGCCAAGGTAAGGCAGGGTACCTCCTTAGGTGGTAGACCTACGCCCGTAGCTCAAAGTCAGACATCCCAAAGGATTGAGACCTACCCCAAGACTGATGACAGCCATTTGTATGATGGTCTGATTCGTCTCGCATATAAGCTCGGCTGCTCCCCCCCCCTTCCACACTTCTTGTTCCTTCGTCTTCACTCTAGTTGGACTTGTAACACCTCGATCGACGATAATCCTATCCTACAAAATTCCCAGTACTCTCAACCGTCCAGTCTCACCATCAACACCATGGACTCCAATGCTCCCCAGAACAACCCAACCGGCCACGTTAGCGGTCGCCGTCGAGTACGTCTGCTTTGTTCTCTTCTTACCGCATCCAGAAGAAGCCCTCGCCCCCTCTTTTCAATTCATCATGTACTCACACATCTCCAATAGAGCTCAGGCTTCATGCCCGCCTTCGCCAGCCTTCAAGAGCAGAAGCGCGGCTCCGATGCAAACGCCGCCCGACGTGCCAGCATGAGTGACCAGCAAGCAAAGGGCGGCATCTTTAGCCAGTTCTTCCACAAGTGCGTCCCAGGATCGTCCATCTACATCACCTTCGTTGAGACTAACATGTGCGCCGCAGCAACTTTGGCAAGAACGCTAGCAAATAAATCCATCCACAAATACGACCGAATGATGAACAGAGAGGCATTGGCCAGTGTAATAATAGCTGCTGTGATGGGCCGCCGGGAGCTTGGACTCTTTTCTTCCTGTCGTGTTTAGTTGGCCAAAACACTGAAGGCGAGCTCAGCTGTAGGAGGAGGAAGACGAAGTAAATGATCTACATTTAAACTGGCTTTCTTTTTTCTATGTGGTGACATGCTCGAAATCGGATCATCAGGCACCCAGCCTCTCCCTCCAGCTGATTTGGTAACTGACCCAGCTCAAGTGGTACGTCGAGACTCTAAGAGGATGCGACCTATCCGCGTATCCAGCAAGTTTGTATTCTTTGAACCAACGCCGATCGCTCTGGGGCGTCACGTACATTCGCTTGATATTCTATAGACAGTAATTCCGTTGAGACGCCTCGCTTAGGCCTTGACCATGAAGATCTGCTTCTCGTCAGCGATGTACAACGAAAGGGGCCAGAAAGCTGGGCAGCACGAACCTGGTTCAAAGCCTTGGTATCCAACACAGCCTGCTTCTTCTGCGCAATAAATTTTGACCGCACAAAGTTCCTGCTTCCTCGAGGCGTCGAAACTGCTGATGGGGTCGTTGCTCTTGTTCCAGGCACGGATGCTACAGGCGTAGACTCCTGTGTCACCGCAGTGCTGGATGATTCTGATGCGGGGACTGCCTCCCCCTTCTTGCGCTTTTTCTTCTCCTTTTTATCCCTCTTCTCCTTCTTGTCTTTCACCTTATCCGCCTCCAAGTCCTCAGGAGACCGGCTCTTATCCCTGGACTTGGACTTGGACTTGTGCTTTTTCGAGCCTTCTTCCGACGTTGTGGTATCCTCATCCGAGGCTTCATCCGTCACTTTCTTACGAGACTTGTCCTTGGACCTCTTTTCCTTCTTTTTCTTCTTCTCCTTAGCGCCATCAATGTCGATGTTGCTTTCGGTTTCCTTCGACTTGCGCTCCTCCTTCCGCCTCTTCTTGCTCTTCGATTCGGAATCTCTACTGGAGAAATCATCTTCGTCGTCGTTGCTTGCTTTCCGCTTCTTCGACTTCTTCTCTTTCTTGGATTGCTTTGGTGTCGGAGCCGATTCCATAACCACATCCTCGTCCTCGCCCTCGTCATCTGTCGACTTGGTGTCCTTCGCCGTGTCCTCTTGCTCTTTCTCCTTCATCTCGTCCCCGACCAAAAGACCCCCGTACACGAACCTCATTGGTCCGTATCGCTGGTCAACAAAATGATGTGTCTTGACAGCAAGCCGCGCTTGCTGGTCCTCCTGGATGGCGTCGTCTGACTTCCCGTTCAGCCGGCTAAGCAGGTCTTGAAACACATCAAGGCCCGTGACCACGTCCTCCTTCGCTTTGTTGAAGCCCAGTCCCTTCATGTCATCTTTGAGTATCACGCGGATGTACGAGGCGTTCGCGGCAGTGTGCAGTTCCGAGTGAGGTGCGTCCTTGGCTCCAAGGTACTGGCCTGGTTGCCAGCCCTGAGCGCGAAGGATCTTCTGCCCGAATGTGTTGGTGTCATTGGTCCATTTGGTGTTGTTGGGATCTTTGTTGATCTTCCTCCGGCTGCGGTCAATGAGTTAGTGGGCTAAGTCCACAACATGGATATTGCAAACCGACTGGCTCTTACATCTTATTCTCTGCGAGGAGTCCCATCTTTGCGACTTGGAATCTTCGAACACGCAGTCGCGGCGTGGATGGGGATGCTCAGACGAAGAGTTCACAGAAAAAAAAGGTGGGCGGTGGGGATATGTGGTCGCGAAAATATCTTATCGCGCTTCCCCATTGGTTTGGCGGACGCTATCTAGGACCCCACTTAGCTACCTGCCCACCTGTCGTTCACCGAAGACCACCGAGATATCTTGGATCATAACTCGCAACTGCTGTCATCAAGCCTGAATGATGTGTACATATGTAAACTCATCAAAGGATGCGGATAGCAGAAAGGTAAATCAAAGATGCAATTTCAATTGGCTTCGTAGATTCTCAAAACTACTCCCAAAAAAGCACCGTAAGGCACAAAGGGCGAGAAATAATAGCATAATCTACACGGGATGCGGGGCCTTTGTCCTTCATAGTAGCCCTTAAACCATGCCCAAGAACCCCTGCAAGAAAGCAACGAACTCCAGCCCGTCCGCCGACTCTTGAACTTGCTGCGATTTCATAGAGAGTGCAGCTGTCTAATAGTTGAGCTCTCCACCCCCGCCGCCCGACACCTGGTCAAGGTCTTCATAGCTCTTGAGGCTTCGACCTTGGACTGCTTCACGGGGTCCTCCAGCGGCACCTCCAGCGCCGTCGCCCCATCGCGAGCCGCCCATCCTGTTCCGACCGCCATCGTATCGGTTTCCGCCGCGGCGATCATACGGCCCAGACCGGTATTGGCCACGACCGCCGCCCATACCTCCACGCCGGATGGGGCCACCAGAGCGGTCATCCCCCCCCATTGGGTTCCAGCCACCACCAGACTGCATGTTTGCGAACATGGGAGGGAAGCCACCCGGCGGCATTGGGAATCCAGGCATCCCCATCATGCCGTTCAGGGCAAAGTTGTGGAGGTTGAAGCCACGAGGTGTTCCAGTATTGGATTGGCCATTCGCGGGTGGGAAATGGCCATTCGAGTTAGCATCAGTCCTGGACGGAGCAATGTGTGCAGGGTCCATGACATATGCGTTTATGAGATCAAACTAGAAGGTTGTTTCGTCAGCTTAGTATGGCAAGGCCAGAAATAGTTCAAGACATACCTCTTGTTTTATACCCTCAAGCCACTCGGCATGGCGCTTCTCAACGTGCTTGCGCCAAAAATGTTCCTCCTTGAAAAGTTTGGTGCAGTCTGGGGCCTTGCACCTCCACTTGTGCTCATCCTCTTGCTTGACGTGCTTCGCAAGCTCTTCGTCAAAACCTTCTTCCACGGGACGCCCACCGAGCTTCCGGATGTCCACAGAGTGGGGATCCAGAATCTGGGTGAGCTTGTCCTCGAACGTCTTCACCCAGTTGAATGCTCGGAGAAGCTGCTGCTCCGTTTTGTTGGACGCGTTTCGGAACTTTTTATCTCCTTCAACAGACTCGCTCTCTGGTTCCTCGGTCCCCTCACTACGCTTCTTGCCAGGGAAAGGTTCCCCGTTCGCGCTAGCTCTGGCAACGGCCTTGGCAGCAGAAGAGAGCGTGCTGCGAGGTCGACGCAAGTGACCGCCTGGGCACTTCCGCGTGAGCTCGTGAATGGAATCGCTTTCAAAGACGCAGAAGAAGCAGAAGTTGAAGACTCGACGCAGGTACTCAATCAAAAGATCGAGCTGCTTCTTTTTGACCAGAAGATCCTCGTCGTCAACCTCCTCATCGTCGACAGCACCCTCCTCCTCCTCCTCTTCTTCAACTTCGATGACACCATCTTCTTCCTCGTCCATAGCCTCATCCATACCAACCTCTCGCGCCTTCTTGACCTTTTTCATGGGAGTCGGAGGCACAGTCGGCTGAAGTTGGCCAGCATTCCTTAGGTCCTCGACTTTTTCTTCAATCTTCAAGATGGCCTGGAAGTCGGAACCGAATTCTTCCTCGAACTTGTTGGCAATTCGCTGCACAAGAAGGAGGTCCTTGTCAATACGCTCGGGGGCGGAGAAAAGATCCCACAGCGCCTTCTTTCTGGGGTGCTGAGGTGGACTGTGAACTCCAACATGGCAGACAAAATCACCCCGAACCTCATCCTTAACGGTCTTTCCGTTAATGGCTTCCAGGGCCTTGTCAGCAGTGGATACCGGCTGAGGCGACGTTATCGGCTCATCCCCGTCTTCATCTTTAGGGTCGGCACGGTCAACTGGAAGCGCCGTCTCTGAGGAGGGGTGGAGCATCACCCATCCGATACGGTGGTAGCGCTTGCTAGGGTTTGGATCAGAGAGTGAGAGCCACTTGAAGCCGCCCTCCTCCTCGCCGAGATGCTCTTTGCAAAAGGCTTCGAGGTTCTGACGGCTGACGTGGGGCGCGATGGTCTTGATCAGAAGAGTTGGCTGGAACTGGTTCTCGTCACGAATGTCAGCGCCGTTCGCCGGGACAAGGTCGCCGACACCGAGAATCTCGTTCGTGGCGGTCGCTTCGCCTTCTTCCTTCTCAACGACGCCGCCACTGCCATTTGTCTCGCTCTTAGGGAGCCCTTCTAGGGAGAAGTCGTCGAAAGTACCAGACTCAAGGTCCTGCTCCCACTGGCTGTACGCACCGCGACGGTACTCGTTGAGCTTTCCCCGGAAATCGTCTCGGATTTCAGGAACATATCTTTCCTTGAACCATTGCTCCTTCTTGTGCTCCGAGACAAACGCTTGTGCCATCTTGGCCTGCAGCTCCTCCTTGTAGACATCGTAAGCGGCTTGAATCTTGGCCTTTTCTTTTTCGCGCTCCTCTTGAGCTTCCCTCGGTCCGCGAGGCCGCTCGGGTTCGCGGCGGCGGCCTGTGCGGTTTCTCTCTTTCTCTTCTTTGATTTTCTCGTTCATCCTCCACCACTCACCAAAGTATGAGAAGCCGACCTGGTAAGGAAGCTTCACGGGATCCGCAAGAGGATTAACGGTTAAGCTACCCGCTGAACTGGCATCTTGACCGGGAACATATCGGTCGATATTGGCGGGCGGGGACGTAATTCGACGTCGATCATCTCGATCACGATCATCTCGGCGGGACCGGGGTTCGTAGCGATCGACTGTCGCAGGAGATCGAGAGCGCCGTCGGTCCCGTCGGTCATGGCCTGCAAGGCTGGTCAGTACTTTTGATTGAGATTGCATTAACTAGCATTGGTAAATGACGAACCTGGGGATCTTCCGCGGTAGAAGGAATCGCCGCGGTCAGCGCGATCATCCCGGCTTCGCGATTCATCACGGTTCCAGCTTCTCTCGGCCGGGGAGCGGGCCGAAGCATCTCGGAAAGACGTGTACGAGTCCATTGTTGGTTTCGTCGGAAGCGATACGGCGCGGCATAGGGCTAAGTTGCTCTGGACCTAGTTGCTGCAAGGTTCCCCTTCGCGCTTGGTGTCGGGAGACGGACGGGTGTGATGAATGGAGGCGGTGCCTATTGCTTGGCAACATGATTGCGGTTAGAGAGGTCATCCTGAATATTATTTGGACAAGGGTGGGCGGGCGGAGCAAGAAAACAACGAGGAAGGCCAAAGAGGCACCGTGAAGAAGGAGGCTCAAGGGCGACGTGCCCCGATAGAAGAACAAGAGAGAGAATAAGATGAGTAGAATATTGATGGTGAAGGGCTGGCAGGAGGCAGGAGGACATTTTGGAGAGGAGCACCGCGCCAGGGAGGAGGAGGATTGGGGGAACGCGAGGCTGCGGATGCGGCTGGATCGACGAGTTGAAGGAGCTGGAGAGGGTCAAGAGGGATGAGAGGGAAAAGAGAGCACGATAAAAAAGTATGGGGAGACAAACTAATTGAACGAGCGCGACCTTGATGATACTGATGGCGCTGAGATGGAGAGATTTGCGCTCCAACAGGCCTCACCTCACAGCGATAGTGATGTGATGAAGTGAAGTTGAAGAGGCTGAGTTGCCGTTGGTTGGCTGGGAGCGAGTTGGGAGGTTGAGTTGGTCGCGCGAATTGAAGTGGAGCCAACCCGGCTTTGGCAGGGGCGACCAGCGTGTTTGCGACCGGCTGCGGGCAGATGCAGCCGCTCTGGGGCAAGCGGCGGTACGTACCTGCTTATTGGAGCCTCAGAGGTCCCGCCGGCGCTGACACTGCTCAATTCCAGCGCTTTCCAGACTGCGATAGCCGCTACGTACAGTGTTAATCAGAGGCACCTTCTCTCGGCCCTATAATCAACCGGGGCCGATCGGCAGCTGGCGAACCTGGAGAGTGGCGATCTCCGCTTGCAATCACCAGGAAATCCTGGGGGCTGCCGTCCGGCGTTCTTACATCATGGGGAAGCAGGCGTCTGTGTGAAAGGGCGGCAAAATATAATGCAGCTGGCCACGATGAGACCTATCTTTCACTCAAACTTGCGGTGTCGCTTTCAGTCGCATTGTTCGAAATTATAACATGACTGTCAAATGAAGTGCTAAAAACATCTCGAACACCTCCTCTTAGATTCCCTCCCATCCTCGTCCACTCCCTCCACTCCTCAGCTTGGCTCGCCCTTCGGCTCACCCCCACTCTTGTTTGCCAGTTGATACCAACCCATGCCGCCGCCTCCACGTGCGTATGATAAAAGGTCGAGGTAACACGCGAAAGTGACGGCGAGACTTCAGGGGTATATGTATTACTTGAAATCTCTTTGGTTGCCGCTTTGCCAGATTGTTCAAGATCATTCTGAGTCTTCCAACCGTCGGCGAGATGGCTGTCTTTACAGGTGGTGCGAATAGCTACCGATACAACACCACGGTGGAGGAGTTCAGGGACAGGGAATATCCCATGCTCCAAGGTTCGCATACAGTCGCTGCAATGTTTCAGTCCTGTTCACTGACTTGTAACAGATTCTGTCTATCTTGACCATGCCGGGACTACACTATGTTCCAAGTCCTTGATGGACGCCTTCGCCTCCGACATGACCTCTGTCCTCTACGGCAACCCCCACTCTGCATCAACAGCTTCTCAGAATTCTACTTCACGGATTGAAGATGCTCGTATGAACCTGTTGACTTTTTTTGGTGCAGATCCAGCCGAGTACGATGTGGTGTTTGTGGCCAATGCCACGGCCGGCGTGAAGCTCGTCGTCGATGCCATGAGGGCGCAGCCTCAGGGGTTCTTCTATACGTATCATCAAGCTTGCCATACCAGCTTGATTGGGGCCCGGGAAGAGGCTGTCGATAGTTCGTCAATTGATGATGACGCTCTTACATCTTCGTTGGAGGGCCGGTCCTCGTTCATGGACACCTCCCGCTTCCCGTCGTCAACCACACTTTTCGCATACTCAGCTCAATCGCATATGGATGGAAAAAGATATCCATTAACATGGAGCCGAGATCTACAGGCCATTAGCCGAACATCTTCCAGCCGATTCTTCTCATTGTTAGATGCATCCTCGTTCGTCGCCAGCTCTCGCCTCGACCTGAGCAACCCTGATATCACACCAGACTTCGTGGTTCTCAGCCTGTACAAAATCTTTGGTTTCCCGGACCTCGGCGCGCTATTGGTTCGCCGCTCTGCGGAATGGGTCTTTGACCATCGCAGATATTTCGGAGGCGGTACGGTTGACATGGTTGTCTCCGGAAAGGAGAGGTGGCATGCACCCAAATCGCATTCTCTCCACGAGCGCTTGGAGGACGGCACACTCCCATTCCACAACATAGTGGCGCTCGACATTGCCATGGACGTTCACAGACGACTGTTTGGGTCTATGGATCAGATCAGTTCACATACCTCCTATCTTACCCGAAGATTGCTTCAAGGATTGAGTACGCTCCACCACGCCAATGGCGAGACAGTCTGCTCCATTTACACCGAAACGCCGGCCGATACCAAGCCACTCACATGCGGCCCTGTTGTATCTTTCAACCTTAGGAATAGCTCCGGGGCTTGGGTCAGCCTGGCCGAGTTCGAAAAGCTTGCGAACCTGAAAAAGATGCACATTCGGACGGGCGGACTATGTAGCCCAGGAGGCATCGCTTCAGCGCTCAACTTACAACCCTGGGAGATGAAGAAGAACTTCTCTGCAGGATTCCGCTGCGGGGCGGATAACGATATTATCTCGGGCAAGCCGACAGGAGTCATTCGGGCCAGCTTGGGAGCGATGAGTACTATTGCAGATGTAGACCGTTTCGTCGGCTTCATCGAGGAGTTTTACCGGGAAACCACACTGCCGACTACACCGGAAATCCCGAGTTGTCTTTACCCGAATGTTACGCCTATAGCTTCCAGCCTTCGAGTCAAGACCATTACGATTTACCCCATCAAGAGTTGTGCTGGGTTTTCCATCCTGCCCGGTGTGCCTTGGGAGGTTCGGCCGGAGGGGCTGGCCTGGGACCGAGAATGGTGTTTAGTCCACCAAGGCTCAGGACATGCTCTCAACCAGAAACGATGCCCCAGAATGGCTCTCCTTCGACCCGCCCTTGATTTTGACAAAGGAGAGCTGAGGGTTTCCTATCATGGCAAACGAAGCGGCACCCAACCACACGAGATCTGTATACCTCTGTCTGCTGACCCCACGGTTATCGACTCGACACTCGATCGGCAGCGGTCAAGAGTATGCGGCGATGAAGTAGCCGCAATGCTCTACACTTCCGAAAGCATCAACAACTTCTTCTCCAAGGCGTTGGGCATCCCCTGCGCCCTGGCCCGTTTTCCGCCCGGAGGCCTGGGCTTGAGCAGTCGCCTAGCAAAGGCGCGCTTACAACGATATCAACAGCCTAACAAGCTTCGAACCCTTCCGGGATCCTTTCCTGATGTGCCGTCACCACCAGACTCAGACTCTGAGCAACAAAATCCGAGCAAAATTCTGCTTTCTAACGAGAGCCCAATCTTGATGGTTCACAGCTCAAGCGTCGATCTTCTGAATCAGGAGATTTTGAGCAGAGGTGGGAATCCCGTAGTGGAGAGGAACTTCCGAGCCAACATCGTGCTGCAACAAGCTCCTGGTGCCAAAGGACACCCACCATTTGCTGAAGACAGCTGGGGCTCCGTTTACATAGGTCGTCAAAGCTTTGAGCTCCTGGGTGCATGCCGCAGATGCCAGATGGTCTGCGTAGATCAAGAAACTGGCGAGAAGAGGGAAGAGCCATTTGTAACACTTGCAAAGACGAGACGCTTCGACGGCAAGGTTTACTTCGGGGTTCACATGCGCCATGATCCCTTGGGTCATGGTGATCACTTGAGCAAGGAGATGCAGTTCCCCACGATCGAAGTCGGAGATCCTGTCTCTGTAACACTGCGGGACTAGCTGAACGTAAGAGCAGGCACAGGCATTTAGCTCAATTTAATTCGTTCCATCATCTAGTTTGTTTCCAGCCCTCCGTCGCCCGGTCAAGATTGAACGCGGCACTGATCAAGGCAAGATGGCTGAATGCCTGAGGCGTGTTTCCCAGCTGCTCACCGCTGCGCGCAATCTCTTCGGAGAACATGCACAAGTGATTGGAGAAACCAAGCATGTTCTCGAAGAGATTGACAGCCCGAACCAAGTACTTTGGCTCGTAGACTGATGCACGAGTCATGGCTTCGACAAGCCAGAACGTACACATGCTGAAGGCGCCTTCGTGGCCGCCTACTCCTGCAAGACAATCCGCGAGCATTAGCAACTTCCCAAGCTGATATAAAACTCTGAGCTCGAGGCGAAGGGGTTTCTCACCGTCGTCGGAGAGCTCGGTGTCGTAGCGGTATACTAAGCCGGTACTGGTCAGCCCCCCTTTCTCAGGGGGCAGCAGAATGCGGTCGAGGGTGTTGAGGAAACGGGGATCACAGGGTGAGATGAAGAAGACGAGGGGTGCTATGAGAATAGATGAGTCGAGCATAGTTCTGTTCTCAAAGCTCTGCACGAAGCACTTCATATCTGTGTTGTAGCCTAGGAGATATCAGCTCTGGGCTCACCCGGTGTCAGAAGGAAAAGATTGTTTACCCCTCTCCATGACACGCTCATAGAGTTGATCTCTTGCTTCCAGCCATCTTACACGGTTGGGACACGGGAAACATCTCTTGTCTGCGAGACGAAGACCTCGATCGAACGCGACCCAGAGCATGATCTGTGAGTAGGTGAAGTGCTGTTTATTGTTGCGAACTTCCCAGATGGACATGTCGGGATCTGGCCCGATTAGCAGGCGTGAGTCTCAGGTGGATGGTGAGGATCTTACCGTCGAGAATGGTCAAAACATAGTCTCGTGTCTCGTCAGCAACGTTTTACAAAGAGGAAGTAAGAGACTTGCCGAGAATCTCGCGCACAGCAGTCCAGACATCCCAAGGAACTGGCTTTCCATACTTGTTGTACAAGTAAATCGCGTCCATCAGCTCACCATATATATCAAATTGCTGGTGAAATGCCGCGCCGTTGCCAATGCGGACAGGGCTGCTGCCGCGATATCCTTCGAGGTGGTCCAGGGTGAGCTCGGGGATGTCAGTGTCTCCGCGGATAGTGAACATGATGGGCAAGCCACCGTCTGGGCCACGGGAATGGACAAAACGCTCCATGATGAACTCCATATAGGCATCAGCTTCGGCCCTGAAACCCAGGCGGAGCAGAATGTAGATGGTGAAGCTCGAGTCACGGACCCAGGAGTATCTGTAATCCCAGTTTCTGACGCCGCCAATAGCTTCAGGGACAGAGAATGTCGGCGCGGCGATGATGGCTCCAGTAGGTTCTGTGGTTGTCAGTTTATGGCAGGTCATCATTTAAGCTTACTGGGCGCTTACCATATGTCATCATCTTGAGAATCATCAAGCTCCTAGACACAACCTCTCTCCATCGGCCCTTGTACCTCGACTGCGAAATAAAGTTGTACCAGAAGCTCTGCGTAGCATGCTGCTGAGCATCCAAGACCTCGGTCGAAATGTGCTCCGTGACATGTTTCTCAATGTCGTTTCGGAGGACAAAGGAGATGGCCTGCCCTTCCTGGATCTTGATACGAGCAACAAGCCCTTCACCTAGCATCCCAGGGCGCTTCTCCTTCTTGAAGTAAATGGCAGGGCAGCTGGTCTCTTCATCTCCCTTTTCGAGCGCAACGTCAAGCTGGAGCTTTGTGTCCTTGCTGTGGAAAGCGGCGACTTTGCTTTTGGTATCGGTTGGGGTGTGGTGCTCTTGGTAGAGGGTGGTCTGGTGCGGGTCTCTTCCGTAGTTGAAGGCAGGGAAGATCTCGACGTCTATCAATGTTAGATTTTAAGCCATGCACCATTCGTCGAGAGAGTGTCGGTGTCGTACCGAGAGTCAAGGAACCTCGAATGCATTCCACCCGACGGACCAACCACCTCTTCAGCTCCTCCTGGACCTTGGTCGCCTCCCGGTACGCATTGAGCTTGTATCCTCTGGTCATGACCTGGGCACTCCTCGGTCGCGGGAAGAAGTCCACCAGGTCAACCACTCCATCTTCATGAATGGACCTCGTCTGCAAGATGCAAGACGAGGGGAGGTACTGCTGCTTGGTCGTGCAGTTGAAGTCGTGAGGAGGAGAGATGGAGAAGTGGCCGCCTTTTTTCTGGTCCAGCAAGCGACAGAACACAGATGGAGAGTCAAAGTCAGGCCTAAGTATGCAGCATTCAGCCGACAGACCCGAATTTGAACAGCCCAGCCTCAAGCTTACCAGCACATGTAGTCAACGCTTCCATCAATTCCCACAAGAGCGCAGGTGTGCATGTTACCGATCATTCCATAGTCTTCGATCGGGAGGTATCCTCCAGTCTGAGAGCGACGGGAGCCTCCCGGATGAGTAGACGAGCATTTAGAAGCCATCTTGGTGAGATGCCGGAAGTTGGATGAGGGCCGAGGCTTGAGGGCTGAGGCTCTAAAGCCGGATGGCTCGGGTATGATGTAATGGACTCTTCAAGTTCTCTCAGGGGCGATCGGGCCACCTAACCTCCTAATAGGTAAAAATTTCGGATTTATACGTTTTAGTTCACAAGTTGACATTGAGTGTCTTGTAAGAATTTAGCGTAGCGTTGTGAATGAGTGAGTGATCGACGGTGAATGGGGAGGGGAACAGTACTTATAAGCTTTCACGATGTCGGCCGCCGCTTGGAGTTAGGTGTGTGGCGGCTGTAGCCATCCAGCGACCGTCACCAAAAAGAGAATCAAGCATGTCCACGTGCATCAAGTGGCTTGTTACACCAATGAGTTGCCCATGCCAATTTGCAAAAATTGGACCAGGTGATATGTTGATCAACTCGATGACAAGCCTCGGTGCTCAAACCAAAAATGGAATCTAGGATCATGGTCAAATCCAGGGCGACTATCCAAATATCGATTCCACAGTATCATCCATATTCCAGTCCCAGGGCTGAATTGCCTCCTTTGACGACCTCTCAACGACTTCCCAGAGCAGACTTGTATCCTTGCACATATGCGTAAAGCCCATCCCGTCAACCCCTTTCTCTCTAATACGCCCTGCATTGTCCTTTGTCGCCCACGGCGGCTCGATCGTGCCGTCACCTGCACAGGAGATATACTATTCAAGCAAAGATATTAGCATCTGCAGCAGATATCTAGAGACACATAGGGAGGTCGACACCCTTACCTGTGCCAAGTACCCGATGCAATGGGGTATGTGATTCTCGTGTAAGAAGACTTCGCTCTCATGGGTTTTGCGGGATGAGCCATGTCGCTTCTGTTCTGACGAACCCCCGCGAATGGAACCTTTGAGCCCCGACCTAATCATTTTGAGACAATGGAGAGCATGAAACATGGAAACACCGTATTCGAGGTCTGTGGTCTCGTTGTGCTTTTCCCAGAGATAGCCCTCGCCTTGAGGCATCACAGCCGCTGTCCACGCCTCATCATTCTCGGCGGCTGTGTTTAATAGAACTGGTGGCTCGGCAAATCTGAACTCGTAGTATGAAGGCTGTTGTCGTGAAGCGGCGTCTGCGTGTTTGAGGAATCCGAATCCATGGCTGAGTGTTCCGCAGTCCATGGTAATGGCTGCATACTCTTGAAGAGTGACTAGGCCCACCAGAACAACAAAGATGGCTACCTCGACACACCGCAGGCATTTAGACTTGAACTCTGCCATGATCAAGGCTGTGCTTTTGAACTCGTATGAATCTCTAACGGTTCATCGTTCGTCTGGGCACCTTGGCAGAGGCTGGGGTCTTATATACCTCCTCATCACTCTACTCGACTGCTTGACTCTGTCTTTAACTATGCTTGTTGGTTCTCCAGCATTGATGGTTTCGATTTGCTCTATCACGCTGCAGCCGATGCCGACTTAGCCGTGTAATGCACATCGAGAGGGGCGTCTAAACAGCGATCACTTTCCCAGAATGCTGGCACTACAGGCATGAGATGAGGGCTTGGGCCACTCTGCAGTCTCTACAAGAGATCGTCGCCCCCCTCCTTCCGTTGAGAATAAGCTTAATATGTAGGGCAATGAAACAAGTATTCAGGTGACCCTTAAATTGAAGACTGAGCTAGGAGCCCAACGGCGCTCGAAGTGCAACAGCAGCTTCGCTTACCCTAAACTCTCCAGGTGGCGATGTTTTCTTCCCTCCAGGAAGCAAAGCATACGCGGCAGAACACGATCCGACATAGGACGTTCGTTAAAGATGGCAATCGGATCATCGGGTGATTTACGGATGCTATTTACCCGGGTTGACAATACGTATCAACGTCTTCGATGTTTGCCTGCTTGTTGGTGTTAGTCGTCCCCTTTGAGCAAGATGGGCTAAACTAACCCCACGAAGGATATGATGGGCCATTAACAATAACATGCTACGATGTGAATAGAACAACCCAAGTTAGCTTGAAATCAGCCTCTTACTTACGAGAGAGACCCAGGGCGTCCGGGTAGGGAGTTTGGCACTGGATGTCAGACTTGACTGGCCCTAATGTTTGTTCATACTGAACCCCGGCTATCACCACCCTTGGACCTGTAACCTGACACTGTTTCTTTCCTGATCCTGTGACAAGCCTGGTTTTTTATTATACGTGCTGATAAGAAGATAAACTGACCGAGGCCCGAGCCCCTCTGGCGCTGTCGAGAGTATGCCCAGAGAGCGACGTTCATTTCCAACACCACCAACAGGCTTCATGTTACGCTTTCATGGGATAATAAGGCTGTTTATTTCCGAGAGCTATTCACCTTGTCCATTTAGACGAGGGATGAAAGCGTGGGTTGCGGCTGATGTGAGCTAATATATGCCTGATTTGTTTCAACGGTCCCGTGACTTCAGATTCGTTGCCAAACTCGAGTTCGCCGCCACGAAAGAAGTGAGCCTCGCCACCGCAGCAACTTGTTTCCGCGGCTGGCACTACAGTTCTTGGCCGAAGGAACCTGAAGCTCATCATCGAGTTAAATCTCATCTTCACGCTAGTTGGATGGCGGCGGATAGTGAAGGAGAGTGTCAGAAGAGTTTAACACGATGGACCTGAAACTGATGCCGACCTCGGTGGTGAGGAACCCAAGTTTCCCTACTACCGATCGGCGAATTGGGTATGGGCTTGGAACGTAATGTCGCACGAAGGACGTGAAATACAGGTCGAACTTTCGAGGTCAATCACCAGAGTCCCATGGACGAGTATGTTTCCAAACGGTCTCGGGGCTAATGCGGCAAGACCTTGATGAGTGAGACGTGATCCATGGCTTTGGGCCCTCAACAACAGAAACGTGAGTGATGGCCCTTCCTCAAGAAATCAACAAATTGAGTGCTCGAAAGTTGCTTGAAGGCATTGATTGATTCTCGCAGAATTTTGCGAGATCGTATTGAGGCATCATGCAGGGTCCTTGGACTCGTCGGCTCGGTCGGAAACCTCTTGTCTTAAGGGGGCGGGACTCGTGCAGGGTCTTCTATTTCTTCTATTTTGGGGGGAGAATCCACAGCCCCGAAAATGGTAGCGCCGGCTGGGCAGTGTGTTGTTGCACGCGGTGCGCCCGCTGCCAAGACATTCAGCTGCCGTCGTCCGTTGACTGCGCGGCCGAGAGAAGACTTGAAACAGCGAGGTTGGGAGACGGGGTTAATAAGGCACGTCACTCCGTAAGTTGCTGTCGATCAGGAACTTTGCCGTGAAAGGACGGTGCCTGGGTTGTTGATGGAGGATCTAATTCCCGTCCGATACGAGGCCGGGAGTTGTGGTGCCCCCCGGAAGAAAGTGCGGGACAAGGGTTTCTGGCCCAGCATCAAGCATATTTGCGAAAGTTGAAGAGTGCGTTAGAGAAAAAGGACGGAACTGATTTTTGAGGTGAGCACACGGACATTGCTCAAGGCTTTGACGCCATCACATGGCCGTCCTGACATCCATCACTGCGTACATGTGCGGAGGTGATCAGCAGCCAGCTCCCTCATCAATGAAGGGGGAAACAGACTTGACAGGAAACGTCCTGAACAGCAGAGGCCATGTTGGTGATATGCAAACCCCGCAAAAGAGATCGAGCTACGTACGGTGTAGCAAGGTCATCTGCAGCGATCTCTGTGTAGCGCTCTTTTTGGCCTGTCCCCTCTCCTCTGTCCTACGCGGGAGAATTTAAGCAAGACACTGGGCTTGTCCTGTAGCATGAGCTCGATGCCAACATCGCTAGAAATGGAACCAAGCCTATTCCAAGGTTCCGCGACAATATCCAACACCACGATGCCTCTCCTGGTACGGATAGCAATCCCTCGTTTTAAGGACAAAGGGGAAAAGCGAGAGAGTACCTACGTAAAAGGCGGCGTATCCCATGCAGTCCTGCACTCTCCTCCCGGACTCGGGACAATGCCCCGAGCCAATCGTGACTCTTCCAAGGGTCCGGATGCCGTGTCGCGTGCGGACGCCAGTGCGCCACGGTTCCATGCTTGCCGCCAAGACACGCGCTCCACTCCGCATTTCGTCCAGGGCTGCTTGGCCTCGAGAGAGGCTGGAGCCCAGGAAAAGGGAAAAAGGGTACGTAGGCTCCATGAAAAAATTAACAATCAGGCCAGCCCAACGTTATGCAGGCGCTTAGACTGAGGATAGAAGCAACATGACCAAGTGAGTCAAGAGCGGATGAGATGAAACAAGCCAAAAGGCTACTCGGCGTCGGTACGCCGTAATCAATCATCATCATCATCCATCTACAAAAGTAATCCCCGTCGACGTCAGGGTCTCACCTTTGGGGACTGTTCCTGTGATCAAGGTGCCCCGGAAAGACCGCCCTTTTCCCAGCGAAGTGTGAGAGGTGTGACCCTGCGGCTACTGGACGACTGCGCTACGGCCCCCTAAGAAACCCCCGCAGCTACAGCGACCGCAGCTCACTAATACCCCAAGCGTACTAGCTCCTCCGCCCTTTCCATGCGCTAGACCTAGAGTCCACTTCGCCAACACCCACCAGCTGTTGTAACCGGCTCAGGCGAGTCCAGATCGCCAGTCCTCGCCGTCCACTCCAAACGGGTGCCAGGTTCTCATATGAACGCCCAATCCCCGTCCCCATTTCTTTTGTCTCCATCATGACCTCTCCTCCTATACGATCCGACCCTCGACCTTCGACCTCGCCTTCTGCATCGCCACGACCATCTTACTCACCGTCTTGCCCTGCCTCTCCCGATCATTCACGCCTCACTGACCCTCTTGTTTCTGTGCCAGCCACCAACACCACCCCTGGCCTTTCAACTACAGTCCTGGAACCAACAGTACAGACGGCGCCATCCAGGTTATCGACATCAGGCTTAAGAAGGACGCAGGCAAATCGCAGAATAAGAGGACGGGGTGGATCAGTCGCTGGCCCGTCTCGTTTTCCGGCCGCCAGGCCTCTGACCCGCGAAGACTACGATACAGACAGCGACGGCGACGACATCGAGATGGAGCCTATCACAGGACATCGCCGGCGCCGAAGCAGCCAGATCACCCCGGCAGGCCGCCAGCCTGGTTCGCCCAGCAGGTCCCGCGCTACCTCTGGCCGTGGCCCTGCCGCCAATTCCGGCGACGAGCCCAAGATTTCTGAGGAAGATCTTGATACGAACGGCTATACGGTCCGGAAAGACGAGTCGGGCGATGACAGCTACAGCGATGAAGACTTGCAGGACGACGAGGAGACGGGCTTGACCCGCAAGGATAAAGACAGAAAGCAGAAGAAGCGCAAGAGGAATACTCAACTGGACCAGCGCATTGTGAGAGACAAGGCCGATATTTCAGAAGAGGAACGCAGGGAGGCGGACAAGAACGTTGTCAAGAGACTGCTCGTCAATGGTAGCTTGATCCTGCTGTGGTACCTATTTTCATTGTCAATATCGCTGGTATGTGCCCGGTCTACTTGCGCCCCTTGATATGATCAGGACTTGATTGCTGACATCTCCATTACAGTACAACAAGTGGATGTTTGACCACGACAACCTCAACTTCCCCTTCCCTTTGTTCACAACCTCCATGCACATGGTGGTGCAATTTATCCTCTCAGGCCTCGTCCTCTATTTCATACCCTCACTGCGGCCGGGTTACGGCGCCCACCAGTCCGATCTGGGGAGGTCGAGACATGATGACGAGCCAAAACTCTACGGCATGAGCAAAATGTTCTACATCACAAGGATCGGGCCCTGTGGCGCCGCCACTGGTCTTGATATTGGGTTGGGAAACACTTCTCTCAAGTTTATCAGCCTCACATTCTACAGTACGTTATTCCAACGACCCATTAGTAACTGTCCATACATCTAACTACTCTTCTAGCCATGTGCAAGTCGTCCTCCCTTGCCTTCGTCCTCCTCTTCGCGTTTATTTTCCGCCTCGAAACTCCAACATGGCGCCTCGTTGCCATCATTGCTACAATGACCCTGGGTGTTGTCCTCATGGTCTTTGGCGAAGTCGAATTCAAGCTCGGCGGCTTTGTCCTGGTCATTTCGGCTGCCTTCTTCTCTGGTTTCCGTTGGGGCTTGACCCAGATCCTTCTCCTCCGCAACCCTGCCACCTCAAACCCCTTTTCTAGCATCTTCTTCCTTACTCCTGTCATGTTTCTTGTCCTCATCGCTCTCGCCATACCTGTGGAGGGCATCGGAGCGCTCATCGAGGGGTTCCAGGTCCTTCTCAACGAATGGGGCATCCTTGCGCCGCTCTTCTTGCTCTTCCCTGGCTGCATCGCCTTTTGCATGACGGCTTCCGAGTTCGCTTTGCTGCAGCGCACCTCTGTCGTTACCCTCTCCATTGCCGGCATTTTCAAGGAGGTTGTCACTATCAGCGCGGCCACCATCGTCTTCAACGACCGGCTGACTCTCGTCAACTTTATCGGCCTGCTCACGACCATGGCTGCCATTGCCGCCTACAATTACATCAAGATCACAAAGATGCGGCAGGAGGCGCAAGACGACGTTCATGATCGCCATCTCGTTGACGAGCAGGACGACCTTGATTCTCCAACAAGCCAGACCAGCGGCATTATCGACCGGGACGGCGACACTGACGGAGAAACTGCCGGTCTTCTACGTGATAGCATTGATCGCCTAGACACCGTTGCTCCATCTGGGGGCAATTCTGAGCCTCTGTTGCAATCTCCAGCAATGAACAATGACCATCGGCACGACCGATCTGATTGAGCATTCGTTTAGTGTACCTATTTCATTTTTGGATCTATATCTTGAGCATCACGACCTGTCGGGCAAGTTTCTTTGTTGACTTGAAGCGCCCCCCATAGCACCCTATCTTTTGTACTATAATATTAGTAAAACGAACCGTCAAGGTGGCGTAGCAATTAGATACAAGGAGCAATCCGTCCCGGACTGACGGATACTAGAGGAGGAGGAAAGCGTTGGTAGTGGCAGGGCATACCCGAGAGGCTTAGAGGCACGGTTGGCATGAGGTCTGGCGAGGAATCTGGACACATCGAGATACCCATTACCAAGTTCACGACCGATTTTGGATGTCGTCGATCACACACTGACGCTGACGCATTGACGCCAAGTAAGCCGTCTTGTAATCATATATTTCTGTTTGTAATTTGAATCCTCCCAAGCTGTTTCCTTCGAAGTATCTCCCTCCACCAGCTGAACTTGCCCACTCCGGGGGCCGGGTATGCATGAACCACTCCAACGCCAAACACCAAGAATACAACGTGAATCCGCCTTGTGAAATATTACCCGAGTAGCCTCAATCCATTCTTGGTCTTCTGGCCCGGCTTCACGATCCCACCACCACCCATGGGCCCAAGGCTGGGCTCGTACCCGGCGCCTCCGCCGCCGGCGCCACTGCCACCCATCTTGTGGTGATTCTTGTTCTTCTTGTTGCCGCGATCCTTTTCCTTGATGTTGGAAACCTTGATCTCGGTGTTGGCCTTGCGAACCACGACAGGATGGCTTTGGATGTACTTGCCGTTCATCTCCTTCGCGGCCTGGAAGAAGTCGTCTGCATCGCTGAAGCTCACGAAACCGTAGCCCTTGGACTTGGAGGTGCGTTTGTCGCGGATCACGCGGGCCTTTTGCACGGAGCGCCAGCGCGAGAAGGCCTTGAGGAGTGCTTCGTCGGTCGTCTCACCCGCGAGGTTGCCGACGAAGAGGCGGAGGTGGGAGGGGTCCCATTCGAGTAGGGAATCGTCCGTCCACTTCTTGCCGCCGCCCTCGCGCACGACCGTCTTCTTCCGCTCCTGGTTGGCTGCGGTAGCGGCCGCCGCCGTAGAGAACTGAGCATCGGGTGCTGGGCCTGCGGGCTTATCGTTCTTGACATCGGTCGCGTCGCGGCTCACGTACGCACTCTGCCATTGCGCGATCTGGGCAGCCATCTCGGGGTCATAGTCATTCCCAGCGGCGCCCGGCGTGGGGAAAGGGTTCCTAATCTGGGGGGCCGCACCGTAGCTCTGAGGACCATAGCTCTGAGGCCCGTAGTTTTGTGATCCGTACCCCTGAGGTCCATAACTTTGCTGCTGCTGCTGCTGCTGAGGGTACTGGTACGATCCGGGAGCGCCAGAGCTCACCTGGCCGGGGGCAGAACTGCTCGGATAGGAGGAGTAGGATTGGCCATACTGGGCAGTCGGGGCGGTGCTGGCTGGGTAGCTCGAAGGACCAGAGTATGTCGGTGTGTTGTTCGAGTAGGCGGGCTTCGAGGCGGGCTGAGCTGCGGAGGAGAATGCGGGCTTGAAGCCGGTCTTGGAGGCAGGGGGTCTCGGTGGGAGAGAGCTGTTGCTGATGCCTGGAGGGGGAGGGTACGCCATGATGAATACAGTGAAAAAAGTGAGAGGTGGTGTGTGTTTGCGTGTGAAAACGTACCTTGAGCCTAGTTCTGCTCAAGTTCTTCTTTCAATATATTTCCCAGTATCTGCAGCCGGTCGTTAAAGTGATCGATGCCGTTGTGGTGATGCAACGCGGTGGTGTTGATGGCGATGATAGTGGCTGGTGGATGGAAGAAAATGGATGTCTCGCAGCCTCCTTCCCTCAGCCTCGGCGAGCGGAGTGGCTCAGCCGGGAGGGGACCTATCTTCCGTACTAACTCCGAGAAGGCGGGTTTGGTGAAAATTGAATGTCACGTGATAAGAATGGCGCTTGAGGTGACCCCCACGAACTTCACCTCAAACGCTGATCGAGATGAAAAATCTTGAAAGTTGTCAGGAAGCGCGAATTTCTGTCATGAAGGGTGTCCTGGCTCATGAGAGAAATTTGCATCCAATTAGCCTAAGGAGTCAAAGAGGTAGGCAAGGATATCAATTTCCGTCGGGGTCCGAGGAAATACCTCACCGATTGATATTACAGACAAGGCGTCGGCTAGGTCAGGAAGCCGATGAAGCCTGCGCTATATCTTCCCCAGTTGACTTCGTTTCTGCTATGAATTGATGGTACTATCTATGGCGGACAGCAAGGAATTCCGTAATGCCAAACTTCTATGGATGAATCTACTTTGAATGCAAGAACGGTGAGTGTACGGAGGGAGTATTGTGGCTAAATGCTGCGGTGGACACCTTTCACCTTGGGGGTGGGGGTCCCGAGGCTTCGACGCATCCGAGTTGGGCAGGTTTTGGAGCTCAACTCAAAGCTGCGCGTTGGGCAGGGCGGCTTGCGGGATGAAGGCGAAATGGCAGGTTGCTCATCGCTAGTGGACATGGGATGAGGTTGAAACGGACCCATCATCGAGTCTTGGGATGGTGTAGGAGAAGCTGATACATATCGTCTAATCGGGGACCTGGGATATTTACCACTTACAGCTGAGAAGAGGGGTTTAATACCACAGGAGCCGAGTCAATCCAGTCAGCGTGAGACGAAAGGGACTAGTTGCTTGAGCGCTGTTTGGCTGCGGATATGCCTGAAATCGTCCCGCCTTGCCGTCCATCATGTCCGGTTCGTCTTCATGAGCGACTTCGGACATTGAGGCTGGGGATGCATGAACTCGGTCGCCATGCCGCGCCGCCTGCCGCACCAGTTTCCGGATTAAATTCCGGTGGAGCAGGCGCTGAGGGATTGGTAAGACTCAAGACTCAGGAAGAGGATGCCAGAGCTACGTTGCTGGGCTGAGTTGAACTTGGCTTGCGGCCTTTTCGGGGGTATCGGTACGGATTTGCGAGGCAGCCCAGTCTAGAGCGTGTTGGGGCTCGGGCTACTGTCCGATGATGGACTCGATTGGCACGGCAGTGGCAAGACGGCCCCGAAGACGTGGGTCCCAACATTCGGACGACATGGCTCCGTGGGCCATGCATGGCGGGTAAGTAGAGGAAGAGGGGGGGAAAAAGCTGGGCTGTATCCCAACAACATGAAGCAGTCAGAGCAAGGGAGACGCCACGCAGGAGATGTGATTCAGAGAGGGGGACCTGGGACTGGGAGGAGACGCTGGGTTGGGCGGGGGATGAGACACCGGCACGACGGTCAGAGATGATTTCAATGCGAGTCCCCCCCGATGAGACCTGTCTTGCTTGTGTCACGGTTTCGAAATTCTTGGTAAGCTTTCAGTTGGGGTTTACTTCCACGACATCCGTAGCTATGGCCTTGGGGAGCCGTCATAAGTGGGAGCTGAGGGGTAGCATGGATTTTTGGAGGGGTAATGGTTAGAGGACCATATATGATTGGGCTTTTGAGGGGGGAAGGAAACCCGTCTCTGGAACTCGGTGTCCGTGGCTTGCAGAGACCCCTACCAGGTAACGCAAACTCTAGCAGCTTCCCTTAGTGTCGGACAGTACTAAGGCGGAGGGGGAGGGGCATCAGTCATGATGATGGATTGGGAGGTGATGCTCTTCGACGGAAATGCTTCATGTGGTCTATGCTAGAGGAAACCCAAGCGGTTTTCACAAGACAGGGTATACAGTAGCTGGATCAACTGGGCACAGAAGAGGAGAACTGACAGGCAAAAAAAGGCGCAGATATTTGTAATAATCTAGCAAGGGCGTAATCTCTTGTGGTTCACCTGTTTGGCTCGTCTAAAAGGCAAATGTAAGAAAACATCGTCGGCCGTACCGCAGTGATGACGATACGCAGTTGAGGAGCTCCGCCAATCACTGCGGATACCCACTTTTTCTTGGCGTTGTGCCGGCCAAACTTCTCCATCAGCGCCGGCCGCCCATGAAATGGAGCATTGAGCGTGGAGGCGCTTGCGGTGTTACTGAGTTGGGAGGGTCAGCCCAAAGGTGGCCTGGGCAAGCCCAGCGAGAAACGTTGGAGGTGTGAGGTGGGCGGAAAGATGTACGGGGATGGCGGGGGCACCACGGCGTGAGGTACCGAGTGCTCCAGCTGTGACAGCATGGCGCATGTGTAATAACATGGGCTGTCGCGCCCACGTTCTTGCCCTGTGCTCGGTGGTCGCTATATTTCTCTACAACTTTCATCTCCTCTCACCTTCTTCTTCCTCTTTTTTTTTTTTCTTCCCTTCCTCTTCAAAAACCTTCCACCCACTCTCACTATACCCATCCTCGTCCGGTGTCATACCAAACATCTAAAAGTAGCCCATCATGTCTGGCCCTGTGTAAGTCCATCATAACCCCATCCATCGCACATCTCCCTCGAACATGATCTACCCCACCACCCCGCTTCAGAGTTCGCGCAAGGTGATGATGCTCTGAAGCAATCCGGGTGCTGTGAAGCGAGGCAATCGCCGAATCGATCTTGCTCCCGCCTGGAGCAGTCGCCGCTGGACTGGGCACTCCGATAATCCCCCCGTCGTGAACATAGCTCATGGTCTCGGGACAGAGCTCGTCTCGCTAACCTCAAGCTGGGCGGCGGCGCTCACCGATCCCCTTCCTCTACCTCACCCCCAGGCACTGCTGCGACTCAGAATGCGACGAATGCTGACCATGTGGCAAGTGCGGATCTGGGCCTCATCGGCCTCGCTGTCATGTAAGTGAAGAAACCCCGAGCTTTCCGGTGCTCTAGCAACAGGCTGGGACTAACATACGTCACAGGGGACAGAACCTCATTCTGAACATGGCCGACAACGGCTTCACCGTCTGCGCCTATAACCGAACCGTCGCCAAGGTCGACCGATTCCTGGAGAACGAGGCCAAGGGCAAGTCCGTCGTTGGCGCTCACAGCGACGAGGAGTTCATCAGCAAGCTCAAGTCTCCTCGCCGTGTCATGCTTCTCGTCCAGGCTGGCAAGGCTGTTGATGACTGGATTGAGAAGCTCCTGCCCCTCCTTGACGCCGGCGACATCATCATTGATGGCGGCAACTCCCACTTCCCCGACTCCAACCGCCGCACAAAGTATCTTTCCAGCAAGAACATCCGCTTCGTCGGCTCCGGTGTTTCCGGTGGTGAGGAGGGTGCCCGATATGGCCCCTCTCTTATGCCCGGTGGTAACGAAGAGGCCTGGCCTTACATCAAGGACATTTTCCAGAGCATCGCCGCCAAGAGCGATGGCGAGGCTTGCTGTGAGTGGGTCGGCGACGAAGGTGCTGGTCACTACGTCAAGATGGTTCATAACGGTATTGAGTACGGTGACATGCAGCTCATTTGCGAGGTAGGCCACAGCCGTCCCAATCACTCAATTGCCCCGCGTGATGCTGATCACTCAACTTGCAGGCCTACGACATCATGAAGCGCGGTCTCGGACTCTCCAGCAAGGAGATTGGCGATGTCTTCGCCAAGTGGAACAAGGGCGTTCTGGACTCTTTCCTGATTGAGATCACCCGTGACATCATGTACTTCAACGACGACGACGGCACTGCCCTCGTTGAGAAGATCCTCGACCAGGCCGGCCAAAAGGGCACTGGTAAGTGGACTGCTGTCAATGCCCTCGACCTCGGCCAGCCCGTGACCCTCATTGCTGAGGCCGTCCTTGCTCGATGCCTGTCTGCCATCAAGGACGAGCGTGTTACCGCCTCTTCCAAGCTCCAGTTTGTCAGCCGCCAGACCAAGTTCGAGGGCGACAAGGAGCAGTTCCTCGAGGATCTTGAGCAGGCGCTTTACGCCTCCAAGATCATCTCATACGCCCAGGGCTTCATGCTCATGCAGGAGGTAAGATTCCCAAGCATGTGCGAGATTAAATCATGCGCTCACACAGATTCCAGGCCGCCCGGGAGTTCCACTGGAAGCTCAACAAGCCCTCAATCGCCCTCATGTGGCGTGGCGGCTGCATCATCCGATCCGTCTTCCTCAAGGACATCACCTCTGCCTACCGCAACGAGCCTGAGCTGCAGAACCTCCTCTTCGACGACTTCTTCAACAAGGCTATCCACAAGGCCCAGCCTGGCTGGCGAGACGTCGTCGCCAAGGCTGCCCTCCTTGGTATCCCTACCCCCGCCTTCTCTACCGCCCTGTCGTGGTTTGATGGCTACCGCACCAAGGACCTTCCCGCGAACCTGCTCCAGGCTCAGCGTGACTACTTCGGCGCCCACACCTTCCACGTCAAGCCCGAGGCTGCCAACGAGAAGTACCCTGCTGGCCAGGACATTCACGTCAACTGGACTGGCCGCGGTGGCAACGTGTCGGCCTCTACCTACCAGGCATAAAGAGTTTCTCGAGGACAGGAGGATGGTTGTTACACGAGTTTAAACATCGTCGAGCGTGTGAAGCTCGATGGCTGCGTTGTATCAAAAGGCTTTTTTGAATAGGAACGCAGGGGATATGCTGGCGCTGCAACGGGTAATGAATGAGATTTAGAGGGCTTGTGACGAATTATGGGACCGTCCGTAGCTTGCTCAGAACAAAATGAAAAAAATAAGTTCAAACCGAAAATTCTTCAATGCGTAAAATTTGGTATCATGATGGCCATGGGGGAACTGGATCATTTTTCAAGACTGCATTATGAGTTGATATTTTGCGTATGATTTATGTTGTAGTCAGTCTCTCGACGGGCAACTGCAGGATGACTGAGGACGCGGTTCAGAGGGGATCCACCTTTCCTCCTCCAACATGGATGATTGATTGGCCAGGTAATCACAGCCTTGTCGCGAGAAGTTTGGAGCCGCGCAAAGGCATCCTCGCCCACTCTAACAACTCCCATCGCATTGCCTCTTTGCGCCGTGCACTCCCGTCTCCCTTGCCCGACCGATCACCGTAACTTCGAATCACCACACAGCCCGACGTGCGACGCGCAGCCTCCGTACTCAATTAATCGCAAGGCAAAAAGACGTGGACGCGCTGTCCCCGTCTTCCGCGACGATTGACAACATGGCTCAACCGGATCCCAGCCAGGGCGTCCCCCAGGATCTTGTATGTCTACATGCGCGCACTGCGCCCAGCCATCACAATTAGTCTCTAACGATACTTCAGATGCCCCATGTCCATCTCATTTCCTCATTCCGATACCCAGTGATGCCCCGGCTCGACCTCAATGAGGTTGCCAAGTGGCTGATGAGTGCCCCCCAAGTCGCGCGAGATCGGGCTCCATTCTTTTGGACATACCTTGACAAGCCGACAGACGGCACGATCCTCCTGACCTGGCAGCCTCTGCAACGACTGGGCACCAACTTTGCGACCGATGGCTTCGTGTGGGCACCACCCGAGCAGGTCTACAAGCACGACCTAGGTAACGGACTGGTAAGTTTTGAAAGCTGGAATCGAGGAGCCGTAACTAACTCTCGTCCAGATGCTCGAAATCTACTACCAGAAGGCTGGCTACATCCCCGGCGAGCAATACGCCCTGCACGCCCGACGACGATGCCGATTAGTACCAGTCCCAGGGCACCCCAACCCGCCGCAACCAGATGTCAGCCTGTTTATCGTGCACTACGGGCCCTCCGAGCCAAACGATCGAGTCCCCGTCTCTATGATCCCATACGACGAACGCGTCAATAGCATCATGCAGCAACGACACTTCCTGCAGCGAGCCGGCCAGATTAGACGCAAGGAGTTCATGTTGTCCGACCGAGTGAACTGGCCTACGCTGCCGGATCCTACTCGCCAACAGGTGGCTCCGCAGATGGCACCCCGAGGTGTCCCCCAGCAGATGGCCTACCCTCCTCAGACTACACCGGGGCCTCCCGCTAAGCGCGCGAGGCACGCCGCAAACCAAGCAGCTCAGGCGACCATCCCGGGAATGCCCCAGCTCGACGCGGCGTTCGACGACGACGAAGATGTCTCGCGAGGAGACATGTTTGATCACCTCACCCCGAGAGAGATCTCGTTGAGTCGGTACCAGCAGAACCACGAGTGGATGGAGGAGATCTTATCCTCTCCCTACAGGATAAGCCAGATTACGCCTCCTGACCTTGGCCTGGGCTTCAAGGGCGAGCTGGCGTCTTTGACAGAGGGCATTTTCCCCGCGCAGGGAGCTGATGCCTTCACGCCTGGACCTGATAAGCCTTACATCGGCCGACTGGACCCTGGCCAGGCCGATGAATTCCGCAAGCGAGTCAGCGAGCACATCGAGTCTACGAAGGCCGAGATTGAGAAGATGCAGGCTTCTCATGCAGAAGCCCTTGCCAAGTTCAAGCAGAGCTCCATCTTCAATGCCAAGGAGAAAGAGATTCGCAACGTCATTGAAGGCACGGGCACCGAGATTTGGCGGATGGAGGGCAGAGTGGACCCGCACGACGATGACCCTATCCCTCGTCCCGTCAGCAAGAAGACAGTGGAAGAGATTGTTTCTGAGGTCGAGACGACTACTGGAAAGAAGGCTGAGCCGAAGCCAGAGGTGCACCGGGTTCAAGATGGAGGTTATCAGCCACCACCCGCACCAGAACCCGCGCAGGCCGCAGCTTCACAACTATCTCGGCAACCGTCGCAAGCTGGATCCCAGAATAGCGGTGTCATGATTGGCGAGTCTGACATTGACATGGGCGGCACAGCTGCTGGACTGCTTGACCAGATGCACACGGGCATTTCTGCGACTTCGACTCCCTTGAATAATTTTGGAACACCACAGCCGAATCTATCAACAGCTCGGTCCGGGACAGTAACCCCAAATGTCAACGTTCCGTCGCCTGCGCCTGCACAGCCAACGGCGCCGAGCGGAGGCGACGTGGCCATGAGCGGAACTGAAGCAGGCAAGGAGCAAATCGCAACAGCGCCCGACCAAGGCACTGGCAGCGGAGACTGGGTTGTCGTACCAAAAGACGGAGCTACTCCAGATCCGAATGCCCCTGCGAACGCGGCTGCGGCGACGGCTGGATCAGGCACAGCATCTGCCAATGCGAATACTCCTGCCAGCCAAGGCAATGAAGCAGCCAAGTCAGCACCCCCGGCTCCCAAGACTGCGTCGGCGGGTGCGACCCCAGCGGCTATGACGCCAGGCGGCTCTGTGTCGTTCGATCAGAACGACTTCAGTTCTCTTGGCGATCTCGACACGGCGGGGGACGCCCTTGCCAGCTTCGACGGCCCGACGCTGGACGGTTCGGCGGGCGAGCTTGGCGAGGGCCTGGACCTCAGCATGGACATGGACGACTCGGCTTTTGGCGATGCGTTCCACGGCGTCGAGGCGTCCGGGACCCCGGCGGAAGGACAGGGCCAAGACATGTAGAGCCTGTTTCGGTCCTCACCGGATCGCGAGCAGCAGCGGGGAGACATGGGGGTTGAGTTCCGGGGATAATAGTTTGCTGATCCCTGAAGGTAGATCTGCAGAGTACGTGGTCTGGGTGGGTTTTTAACGTCGGAGAATGGTGTGCGTGTTGTGTGTCAGGTGTTGTTTCTTTCTGACACCGTTGTTCTCGGCTCTGTTTTGCAAGAGTTTGTTTTGATGCTGTAATTGTAACTGGTTACCATCTTCTGTAGACTAAGGTTAGGGGTAACGTTAACCAAAAATATTTGCTTAAACAAGGCGGTCTTTTCTGGTCTCAGCTTGATGTTCGTTTATGTCGTGCGAAACGGCTTGGGTCGCTTTTGGTACACGAATGCAGGGCGAGCGATGCGACGTTGCCGGCTGAAACGAGACCCTCTCTAGAGGCTGAGCTGGACCCGGTGTCTGATCGACGCTCAGGGGTCAAGGCCCGTGTTACATAGAACAGGAGGCTGAAACCCTCCACGCTTGTTTCTAGTTCTAGGCATGTTTGAGGAGGATGATGTGGCATCCAGCCTCCTTTCTATCTGTTGACGAAAAGCTGTTTTGGGCTAAATGGGGGAGGGGGGGGGGGATGGGCTATATCTATGCCCTAGATGAAGCAGCACCGAGGTTTCTGGTCAAGCGCTGCGCGTCTTCAGTTTCTGTTCATTATTGTCTGCTGGGCAGCATTTGTTCGTCTTTTTTGTTCGTATTCCTTGTTCGTATTCCTTCGTTGTCGGTATTCCTTTGTCGGGGTATTTCTGTGTTTTTCCTTGTGCGCCTTTGATTGCCCTCAGTCTTAATTCCGAAAAAGATGCGCTTCTCAACTTGTCTCGCTATGGTCATGGCGTTGCGACCAGCGATGGCGCAGTCGACAGAACCTGTAAGTGTCTCGCAAGTTTGGTTGCATGATGCTACGATGCTAATCCCCTCAAAGAAAACATCAGTAGACGAGCCGACAAGTACGGTTGTCCAGGCTTCTGGGACCTCGATCAATGCGGGGGGCATCATGAGCATCATCGTGCCAGCCCCTGACTTGGACTTGGAGACCCCCGAGACTTCTACCGAGGCCTCCGACGTGCTGGACCTCTCAACGACTGAGTCGGTGGTTTCAGAGACAGAGACAGCCCAGGTCTCAACAGAGTCCTCAGAGGAGAGGTTGCTGGTCGACACAGGTCTTCCGCCGTCCATCATCGCCAGCGCGAGCGCGTCCACGACGGGCGATTCTCCCTCTCTCGTCACCGCCAGTGCGACCTCTGCGTCGGAGACTGCATCAGAAATCCCTCCCATCTTTCCAGGCATTGGCAGGGGAGCAAACCCATCAAACAGTACTCAGACGGTAAGAGTTTCCATGCCTCTTGCAATTGGTCATTCCCTTGCTAACTTCTTTAGACTCCAAGCGGGCTCACGAATTCAACTGCTACGACAGATACTGGGGCCATCACCCCCGGCACTCCAGCCGCCTCGGTCCCCAGAAACGGAACTGCCACAGCAGTGGACTCGTCCACTGGAACAGGCGTTAACCTCTCCAGCGCCACCCAGTCTGTTTCTCCCAAGGAATCTGGCGGTGCTCGCGCTGGCTCAGGAGAGCAGCCAGACAGTGGCAATGGGGGTGATGATGAGGAAGATGAGGAGGAAGAAGACGAGGACGAGGAAGAGGATGAGGAGAGTGGCAGTGGGAGCGACAGTGATAGCGACAGCGACAGTGACAGCGACAGCGATTCAGAGGACGAAGACGAAGAAGAGGAAGAAGAATCAGAGGACGAAGAGGAAGAGGAAGAGGACGCTGAGGGCGAAGACGCCGAAGAGGAAACCTCGGGCTCGGGCGCCGGTGACTCTGCTACCGCTACCACTCTCACTACCGCTACGCGGTCCGAAGATGCAACGGCCGTGGCTCAGTCAGACTCTGCTGACGGAGGTTCGCAATCCCGGGCTGGTCGTGTAAGCCCAGGGCTGTTGCTGGGTGCCATTGCCTTGATCATCGGGACACTTGTTCTCACATAAGAATACACGCCGAGGGGAAAATAGCTTTTTCGATGCTCTATACCAGGAAAACGGCACAATAAAGGAATCCCAACAATACGCCCAAGCATATAAACTCCGATCCATGCAAAAGAAACCATCAACGTTCAAGGCATACCAGCTCGGAGGTTGTCGTACACGCTGGTCGGGTATCTGAGGTTGTTCCGGACTATCTCCACGGCCCCCATGCTGGCCTTGACGGCCCTCACAGTACTCCTGGAGCCAGTCTTGTCGCCACTCGCCTCCCAGTAGAAAGCACCTCCAAGGCCCCTCTGGTTGATGTACCCAGCCTTGAGCTTTCCCGAGTCGGCATTGTCGAGCGTCACAAGCTCTCGCTTTGCCCTGTCGTAGGTGATCGTTGTCATCAGGCTCTTGTCCGTGTAGGCCTTGGCGCCGGGGCGTGGCAGATCCTTGAGCACGTAGATGCCATTCTCCCGGGAGCCACCGCCGAGGCCTTGGTACGGCTTCCCAGGGCCGTCGGTGTTTGCGAATGATCTGCCGTAGAGAGCCATGCCGACGAGGATCTTTCTCGGGGCGATCCCAGCAGCCATGTAGTCGTTGACGGCCCTGTGTGTGCTGAACTTGGTTGCCAGCGGGTTCTTGGTGGACAGGTACATGTTGGCCTGGTGGCCTGTCGTGGAGTCCCAGCCGCCGGCGTAGTCGTATGACATGAGGTGCCAGGCGTCGAGGTACGCGTCCATCCCCATCAGGTTCATGATGCTGTAGTGGCTCGAGCCAGCCGACGTGGCAACCGTCAGCATGAACCGGTAGTTGAGCTTGCTGGTTGTCGAGAAGCTGTCGAGAGCCGCCCGGATCTCCTTGAGCAGGAGCACGTAGTTCTGGGCCTCCTGGGAGTTGGCGGGATACTCCCAATCGACGTCGATCCCGTCGAAGCCCCAGTCGGCGAGGAGCTTGACGGCGCTCGAAGCAAGTTTCTTGCGGCCATCCTCGGTGCTGGCTGGCGCGACGAACTTGTAGCTCCAAGTCCACCCACCAATGCTCATCAGGACCTTGAGGTTTCTGTGCTTCTTCTTGAGCAGATAGAGCTGCTTGACGCAGCCGTAGACGTTGTTGCCCACGTCGTTCCAGGAATCCCCCGGGTAGCGTTTGTCAGTATCGGCCCAGGAATCTCCGGTTTTCCTACCCAGAAGTCAGCAAGAACCATGGAAGTAATTCAACGAGAGCAGAGCTTACACTGTCCCGTCCTGGCCAATATCCAAGAAAGAGTAGAGAACGTGGGTGATGTCGTTGGCGGGGATTTGTGCGGGTTGAAAGTCCGCGCCGTAGATGCCCCTGGAACTGGGGTTAGCATATGATATTAAGAAATGGAAGCTGAAATTTGAGCGTCTACCAGTTTGTGAAGTAAAGAATGTTTCGTTTTCCGACTGCCCGGGATTCTAGCAGAGTCGAGTTGTCGGAATCCTCAGTGTCAGGATATTCGAAGTCAGGATCGTTCGCGTCAGGGACATCGCCATCGGGGGAGTGGTCGCCGAATAAATCGGTCTCAGAGTAGTCGAACTCATCGTCAATGTAGCCGGAGTCTTGAACTTCAAAGTCGTCTGGTGTCGTCGGGACAAAGGGCGCCTTGGGAGGGATGAACTCGGGGGCCACTGGGTCCTCTTGAGCTGAGCCTGCTTCTGTGATTTGATCATGTCCGTGTGCCTGTTCGTGCCTTTGGCCATGGAGATGCTGATGCCTCGCGTCCAGGCCGGGAGCCGCAAGAACCGCCGACGCCAGCAGCGGCGCGGCAACGATGAGTCGTTTCAGCATTTTGAATGGATCGTCACAGGCAACCGCTGAGATTAAAGCCAGATAGATGAAGATACAGTAGGGGCTGATCAGTGATGGCCGACTTGGAAAACCAGTCCGGTTCGGCTAGCGACGAAGGCTTTTTATGAATGCGTCGATCAAATACCCAGAAACAGCACTCAGTCCTCGTGGTGTATTAGACAAGCCTCTAGCATTGTGCGAACTGCAGAGAGCTCGGGCGTTCCAGTCTTGCGATGTCGAGGGTGGGACACAGATGCTGAGGCCTGGCTGGCGAGGAGGCAACCAACTCGACGAAACCGGAAAGCAACGCACCACTCTGGAGAATGGAACAGGAGGAAGAATCAGATGACACGGGGTATTACAACAAGATGAATTCGGTATCGCTTAGAAAGTAAGTCAAACTCGTGGAGAACGAGAGGCAGGTGGAAGACATGGGAACAAGGCAGACTTAAAAGAGACTGAACTCTAGATGGTGCGGGCCAAGCGGCTCCTGGCATGAGATTCCAGTACACCCCAGCAAAGCCTCATCACGTTAGGGAAAGGGAGCTAGATCAACGAGACCGCACCCCAGACGCGCGGTCGTCGATAAGCTTGCTTGCGGGCTAACGAAAGGGGACACCCGCCTCCGCCACTTGGAGAGGGGGGGGCCGAGAAGTTGTCCTCGATTGAGGGCCTCCATGAGAGGGGGGGGGGGTTTGAGGGAGACCTGAAGGTGGTTCATTGAGCGCCACAAAGCCCAAAACGTGGGTTGGCATGCCTCTGCCACGATCGAGGAATGCGCGTAGTGCCTGGAACAGCTTGTCTTTCCAACGCTACCGGCGTGGAGGGCGGGAATCGAGACATTGTGGGCGACTTGTCTGCAGGGTCCAGCAAGTGTCGAATATTTGGTGTCACGTCTTGCAGAGGTCACGGGAAACAGGAAGCTCTGAGTGTGAGGATTTCGCATCTACCAGGGTTGTGATGATGTTGAAGACAGAGGTTGAATTAAGGTGGCTTTTCGCTATTAACAAGCCATCCAGGGGTGGGAAAGCACGGCGTGGCTTGGCGACTTGTACCTGCGCAAGCCTGCGTCCGTTTCATCGAATTCTGTAATTGCTCATCTGAACGGCTCGCTTTTTCCCCCCCTCCCCCTTCAGTAGTCAGTATTAGCATGTTGCTGCATCTGATTCCCAACAGAGGGCTACCCATATTCGTCCCCAGGTAGGTTAACGAACGTAATGCGCTCATCAACTACAACTGCCGCCCAGCCGCATCCATCCACCAACGCCGCGCCCGGGCATTGTCTCACCTCTGTCCCTGAGCCAGACTGGCCCTTCAGACAAGGGACAAATATCCCGCGATGGCGCAGGGGGTTCTTGTTAGGGGCCAAAGGGCAATGGCATTGTGATAAAGATCCACATAATAAACGAAAAACACCACCCTTTGTTGTACGTAGTAAGTCAAGGGTCCAGACCAAGACATTGAAGATCAGCGCGCACCCCGAGGCCGCAGTGATAGTCGACCAATGACTCCAAGTCGACCTTACTCTAGCCCCAGTTCCAAGACGATAGCTCGCAGACCACCCTGGGTTCAGATGAACTGGCCTAAACTGGTTCAACCCTAACTTTTCGGTCCCAGAGGCCCTCTCTTGGCGGAATAGATTTGTTCCCTGGGATTGACCTGCGCTAGTGAAGCCATCATCAATAGCCGCTCTCATGCCCCTGGGTGGAATTTGATCGGCTATCAGGCTGCATTCCGTGGCATGCCGTGATCGGCTCGAGGGCTTACCGGCCTCCTGGTTTTCTGAGAAATACACGTAGGCGAGGTGTCTGGACGTGAGACCTACTCTATACGTACATTCATTCGGGCGCCTGTTTGTAAGGTATTCTCTGCCATCCACCCAGGCCTCTCCAGCCATCTAATGGTTACCAAGTGCTGTCTGTATTGCTATGACGTACCTATCGGAAGCCTTCTGGATTTTCAATGAGGGATGGATGATCCATCCCTGAGCAACTGGGATGGGAGCCTCAAGTTCCAGATCTCAGCTTCACCTTCATGCCCGATATCAGCCCAAATAGGCAGGACGTGGCCTCTATCCCCATGTCACTTTCATCACATGATTGATTTGCCCAACCCGCTCGCTCTCCACACTTTCTAGAAGCGAAGCGTTCGCTGCAACCTCAGAACAAGTCCCCCCGGATCTAAGCCACCGCCACCGAACTCCGAAGCGCAGCTGCCTTGAGGCTTAAATCCCGCCCCGGGCGGGTCAGACGCCTCCGAACCCCCGGCCGGTGAACCGGGGGCCCGCATCCGCAGTTCAATTCAAAGGATGCTCACATGAACACTCGCGAGCGCGCCCAACGAGGCGGAGGTCGCGTCTGCCGCCCGCCCAAACGGTCCGATGACGCCGTTGTGCAGCGCCCGATCACCCTGAAGCCGGTGATGGCTGTGGCTGAATCCTTCGCAGCCCATCAGCGAACCGGGCACCCCTGTTGGGGTTGATCGCCCAGTTCTTGGCTCCCCAGCCTTCTCCTTCTCTGGACAGTTCATAACAAGGCCCGACCCGCTCCATCTTTCGTGTCGTCAAAGAAAAACGTTCTACCGCTTTCGGCGTCTGTCTTCCCGCCTCGAATCAAACCCTTCCACTAATTAGTTCTCTCACTTCCGCAATCCATGTTTCCAGAGTTCTCCACCCCGTTTAAGAGGGTGGCCGTTCTTCTCAAGTTCCGTAAGACTACGCTGTCGGTCTCCGGCGGCGGAGCGCAACCGCCTTAATATGGGGCTGGTACACCATGGCCTGGACCTTTTCAACTACGACCAGAAAGTCTGCTCTGGTCAGGTTCTGATCACGGCCGAGGACACCCCATCCAACATCGAGTATGATGAGTACGTTGTGTATAAGCGGCCTGAGGAGCCTGGGCCTGCCACTCTCCGGCACCCTGTGGGAGACGATGATGAGCACATTGCTCATCACTTCACCCGGGATGACGCCTCGGGCACCGCGCTCTTCGATCTGGCGTTTCGTCACGGCTTTCTGCTTGACCGCGCTGTATGTATATCGTGATTTGCCAATGCCCCCAGTGGACTAACCTCCTCAGGGCCGTTTCCGCAAGCCAGAAGACGACGAAGCCCCATCTGCTGGGATGGAGGGTCGCATTCGCAGGGTGTAGGAGGCAAAACCTATCCATGATGGACTTTGTTGACTCGTTACAGAATCTGTTTTAAGCGCAAGACCATTTACGATGGCGGCCGGGACATCCTCAGCATGACTGTCGACGACCTAGCAGCCATGAACCTGCATCCCGCAACACTGCAGTACTCAACCCGCACGACAACAGAGTCAAGATTCTGGTCCAAGGATATGTCACAGCTGAGTGCGTCCGTCCTCAGCCGCATAGAGAGACAGCACGAGAACTGACAAGGCCTAGGCATCATTCTTGCATTCTCAGAGATGCCCAAGACGCCTTGCGACTTTCTCTCCATGACATATGATGTCCGCGAGCGCACCGCAACCATCCTGGTCCGACAGTCCTGGGAACCGAGGAGGCACAACCTCGACGACCTGGACGAATACGATCATCGTCTGGAGTCATGCAGGACACACTGGGCGCACCCGCTGATCATGCCTGTGGTGCTGCTCCAGGTGCAGTTCATGCGGTGCGAGGAGGCCGTCATTGAGAACAACGCAAACGTAGCCTCCCTAGAGTACGACGTGAGCAACATCGCCGGCTTCGACCTGCAGGACTCGTCCAACAGGCGCCTCAGCCGAACATTCAGTAACGGCAAGGACGGCGGCAGGGTTGCTTGGGGTCCCATGACGATGACAAAGCTCATGAAGAGGGCACACGAGGTTCTCAAGGACACCATCAAGCTGCTCGACACGATCCGTTGGATGGAGCGTGCGGTCAAGGTCTTGATCCTCGCTGGCGACGAGCTCAACGAGCGCATGGGGAACTCCCCCCAGTTTGGCCAGGATCTCAGCTTGCTCAGCCCCATCATCGCCGGCCCTGAAGGAGGCCCTGCTCCGGTGAGCCCGGTGCTCCCGCCGAGGAATCTCCCCCGGCTTCGGCTGCCCGACGAAGACAGCGATGGCGACTCTTTGGGGCCGCACTGGCACGAGATAAGGCAGTATCTTGACGGATTACTGCGTCTCTGCATGGGACTCGAAACGGACAGGCGTATGTCGGAGGCCAGATGCCGTGCACAGATTGACATGGTAAGGATCTGAGGGTCATTGTTTCTAGGGGGCTTCTTTACTTACAAGAACTACAGATATACAGTAAGATGGCTCAGGAAGACAACATCCTCAACGCCCGCATGGCCGTAGCATCCTCCCGCGACAGCTCCTCCATGAAGGCCCTGGCCGTCATCACGGCCATCTTCCTCCCCGGCGAGTTCCTCGGCACCCTGTTCGGCATGTCCATGTTCGACTGGCTCGGCCCGGAGGAGGACGAGGAGGAAAACGGCGGCCCGACCGAAGCCGGCAAGGTCAACCGCTTCGGGGAGAACTTCTGGTACTACTGGGCCACGGCGATCCCTCTGACGCTCCTGATCCTGTTCGTCTGGCGAGCGTGGTGGGTGACGCAGGACCGATACTTCAGGAGGCATCTGTCGCAGGAGCTCAGCGAGGAGCGGTACTGGACGGCCGACGGCAAGCCGCGTCGGCTCGAGCGCAGCTTTCTCTGGGACTTTTTCTATCTTTCTGCGAGGCGCGACGAGAAGCCTCGGGCGACGGAGGAGCTGGCAGATCTCGAGACCATCGACTCGGGCATGAAGGAGAACTACGAGGGGGGTGTAGGACGGGGGGCAAGCGTGAGACAGCGTCAGATTCTGGCTGCCAGGAAATGGAGTCTTCACCAGAGGGCAACAGCTGTATCTGTATGATGGGGGGGTGGTTCACATCGATCATGCTCTTTAGCATGCAGTGGGTATCACATGGATTGGACAGAGGCATGCCTCGCTAGGAAAGAACAGATTGGTAAGTCAATAGTTGAGGTTGAGGTTTTACTTTTAGGGCTCTGAATATACTTATACGAAATCAATCCTTGTCTATGACTTAAAGTGCTCATCATCCTTCACCTCTGATCCTCAGACGTGGTGTTCTTTCTGGTCCATGTCCCCATCACCCAAGTCCTCTGCTTCGTCCCTTTCTTCTTCTTGGATGGTCTCTAGGCCTCTCCTTGGCTCTTCCTGACGCCCCCTCTTCTCAAGAATCTCATTGTCCTTGATCTCCTTTTCTTTGATTTCCGTCTCCTTGACTTCCAGCGCCGTCAGTGTCCTCTTGAGCTCCACGATCCCCTTCTTCGCCTGGTCAAGCTTCGCATCAAGGTCGATACACTTATTGCACTTTCTTGACAGCTTCCGTGATGTCACGGCATGAGGCCTGCGACTCACGCAGTCGTGCTCGGCCTTTCCGGTGCGGAAGTCGTCGGCCATCTTGCATGGTTTGACGCGTAGACCCCAGCGTTCGTGCTGGCAGCTGAATACGACCCGGGAATATGTGCACATCTTGGCCTGAGGTCTGCGGAAACGAGCGATGGTTCTTGCTGGGGTGAGTTGCAGGTGAGTTCGGATAGCACGAGCTGAGTGCTCTATGCAGTGCTGCGGTTTTTAGGCATCATTATACGTCTCTCTTTGAATCCAATGGGTTCCCTGTTCTTTGAATCCAAATGGGTTCCGTTCTTTGCGTGAGTCTCACGTTCGCCTATTCCACAACAAAGACACTCGAACAGAGAGGAGAACAACGTATCGTTAACAAACTCTCTATGCAGGACACTTCTTGCATAGGGACAAAGACATTCTTTCATGTCCTTCACACGGCGCATGTTTCTTTGAACACAGTAAGAGTCAAACAGAATTGAGCCTAGCCACTCAATAAACCACTCTCCAAAACCTCCCTAAAGTCTCTCGCCCAGGAAACCTTGGCTCCGGGCTCGCCTTCACCAACATGCGGCACCGAAACCCCCACCCTCCGCAGTGTCCGTAGCAAGGCTGACTCCCCGTTCTCGGAGATGACAACGCCGCCGTTGAGCAGACACTCCATATCCGTAGTCGAGTCCCCAAAGTAGACCACCCTCCCGTCCTTCTCCTTGACAAGATACTCCAGCGCCTCTCGCTTCTCGCAGGCGTTGGTCATCCTCCCCCCCAGAAACTCCGGGCCCGTTATCGACCCGTCGATGGCTGGCTCGTTGGCGATCACTTGGACCGGGTGCGGGCCAAGTGCTCCGCGGATAAAGGCGCGGGACCAGTTGACCGACACCACGCTCACGCTCCACCCCTTCTCCAGAGCCAGGCTCATCACCTCCGGGAAGCCCTCTCTGATCTTGATCCTGCCCTCCCTGACCGCGTCGCCGCCAGCTCGCGACAAGATCTCGGCGTCGAGCCCTGCAAAGATGCGTGACTCTGCGACCCGCGCCAGTGAAGCCTCCTCGACGTCTTTCATGCCCGAGAGGAAGTGAATCTCGTCGTCCACGCACGTTCGCGTATCTTCGGGAGCGGGGTGGTTGTCCTTGTAATGCCGATAGTCGCTGACGTAGGACTGGACTACCTGGTCCCAAGAAGCTTGAAGATCATCGCCGCGGGTGTTTCTCTGGATCTCGATGGCTGAGCGTGCGAGCTCACCAATGGTGTCTTGTTGCGTGATCGTGCCATCAAAGTCAAAGACTAGATGCACCATCGTAGCAGCAAGTGAGAGGATGTAGTCTTGAAGCCGAGTTGTGCTGCCTGGGGCCACGCTATGGTGGTTTATGGTGAGTTGTGGGAATAGAAGCCGGAACTGCCGAGGTTTAGTGGTGATAGTCTGTGGCCCTTATAAGCAACTCCTCAAAAAGTCACCACCTGATCAAGCCATCCGATTTGGCGTTTGCATACAACGCCATCTTACCAACTTGGAAGTTGTGATTGCGGGGAAGCCTATTACGTAGTTGCGTGCTGTAGGAGAGGAAGTGGATCATGATCAGAATGGCTTGGCCGAGCTGTGTGAGCCCCGTGATAAAATTAGTAGAGAAATATCCGTGAATCACTACTCAAACAGTCACAATTGCACGGCATCCAGACTGACTGGCCGCTGAGTGATTACATCTGGTAATCTATGACAGTAAAAAGGGTATCACGCTCTAAAATAACCCCCTGATTCAAAACACCACAAACTTGGCAAACCATAAACCTACCCCCTTTTTCATCCTTGTCCAGGCCTACCCTCAGACGAGAATGTCTATCACGGCACTAGGATACTGGCAAGACATCCTCCATTTCCTCGTCGTCATCGTCGTCAATAGGCTCGGCAGCAGCCTCTTGGGCGTCTGCACCACCCTTGTCCCGGTAGGCCTCGCTCAGACAATAGTGGTTTGCGAATCGACCACTCTTGTTGAGCACGGCGATTTTCTCGAGGACCTGGCGGAGATACTGATCGGGCTGTTGCAGTTTTTGTCGCAGCGCCTTCATCGACCAATACTGATACTGGCGGAAGCACTCGAAAATGAGATCCAGAAGTTGGTTCTCGGGAATACGAGCAGCCTTGAAAACTTCGCCCTTTTTGGGCTTGACCGTCGGGGCCGTGTTTTTCTATGCAAACAGTCAATGGGGCTGAAGCAGGTCAAAGAAACAAGGAAACGTACGATAAAATTGCCTCCCCAGCTGACTGATCCAGCAGATCCAGGATTGATGATGGACGAGGCCTTATTTCGGCTGATGATCTGGAGCTTGGACTTGGATTGCTCGGCATCCAGCAGCTGCTGAGCAAGCAGCCTTTCCTCTTCTCGAACATCGCGCGGCTCCACACGAACATCATAGTGAATCTTGCCAAAAACCTTTGTCCGTTCTGTAGTCCTCGGTCAGCACCACGTCCCCAGGTTGCAGAGAGAGTGTAGGGAGATATTCACGGGGCGAACTCACTGGGAACAGCCTTTCGATAGTACGGCTGATATCGGCTCCTGCGATCGTAGCTGGGCCTCTCTGAGCCGCCGCCGTTGCCTGCTTTCTGCCTTAGGAGGGAGGCGGGGATTCCAGCGTTGGCGGCATCCTGTCGTGCCTTGCTCTTGGCCTTGAAACCCGGCAAATCCTCCTCACTGAAGATGAAGTGATTATTGACATTGGGCTCGAGAACATCGAGGTCGTATTCGCGAGGCAACAGCTGGTGCTCGGGACAGTTCGGGGCGAGAAGCATTCGAAGCTTGGTCTGTAACAATGTCAGTGTCACGGTTTTGCGGTCGGGTGCATCAGGCTGGAATATGCATACATCTACGCCGCCGTCGGGCTTCTGCTCGTTCCATGTGCGCAGAGTTCCAATTTGGATCTCGTCGTCATCGCCCAATCGCTCAGTAAGCTTCATCCAAGCATCCCACATGTACCGAGGAACGCGCGCAAGGTAGAGGGTATCGAAGGCGCGGTTTGGGGCGCTCTTGTCGTAGAATTCAAGGTCACCTGCATCTTCATAGAGGTCATCTTCGCCAACCTGGTTGGGCGAGCCAGACGCCTCAGGATCAGGCTTGATGAAGGGTTCGGCCATGTTTGGCAGGTGGTGTTGGTAGCGAACGGAGGCGCGTGCCAAACTCCGACAAGGAGCCAGGGGAGAAGCGCAAAAGCGAGTCGAAGGGTCAGAGGGAAAGCGTCTCAAGGACAGAGAGAGAGTCAAAGAGATTTTTTAGGTGTCGAGTAGGTCAAGACGAGGGGCGACGCGATACGGATACAAGGGGGCGGTTGATGTTGGAAAAGAAAGACTTCAATCACGGCCCAGGCAATACCCAGGCTGCCAGTGACGAAATGGGCGAGTTGCAGGCCAGAGCCAGAGGTTGATATGCACGGGCCATCAGTGACTGACAGTGGAGAATAGGATGCGCCAGTGACCACTAAACCAAATTTGGATAAGCTCGGCACTTCCCCGTGCGCATTGGATACATTCAATAGACGTAACTGCGCCTCAATAGCCGGGCGATCAGACCTCCAACACAACTACGTACGTCCATCCTAACTCTCAGCCTTGAACAAGCTCTTTCACTTAACTTTCACCTCTTGAAAAAAGAAAACTCTCCTTTCTAAAGCCACGATGTCTTTGTTCTACAAAGAGTCATAATAGCCGGCGCAGAGGCTTTCGCGTCCTTCTTCTTCCTTCATTGATCATTCCTCACTTTCTTCTTCCTCTTCCCCTGTGACCCATACTCGAACTCGGACAACGAAGCTGCTGCGCATCCAGAGCCCTTTGTTCTTCAGCCAGCAAAGACCCAAGTTCGCATCTCTCCCGCTACATTACCAAAAACCGAGCAGTCGACATTCAGGGCTTTTGCCTCCCCCAACCACTTTCGAACGCGACTCAACAACCGCAAAAATGCCTGTCAAATCTCTCATGGAGCTTGCCACTGCGGCTTGCCTCAAGAACATCCGCGAACTCCAAAGCGTCGGCGACTTCCTCCCCTACGAAGCCGTGCGCCACATCCTCCTCAAGATCGACAATGCTCAACAGCTTCGCCAGATCGAGCTCAACTCGCCCCAGATCCAGGGCGAGACTGGCGAGATCTGGCTCAAGATCATCGAACGGGAGTTCTCCATGGAGTATAAGCAGAGGGCCTACAAGCCCCCGGACCCGAAGAAGTGGTACCGCGTCTGGGAGAAATACAAGAAGGACCACGACCAGGCTCTTGAAGAGAGTCAAAGAACCCTCATGAACGCCCTCGCTGGGCTCAAGGAGGACAAGGAGAGGAACACGAGCAAGATCGTCGAGGACAGAAGACTGTTGCCGCGTGCGGGGAGGACTGGGCCGAAGCGAGCATGGGGTCAGCGCGATACCGCCAGCAGCACTCTCGCCTTTACGCGAGGGAGCCGCACCAAAACTCACACCGGGGCGAGCGTCATGCGCAAGGTCCGTCGTGAGACGAAGGAGATTGCGAGCATCCACGGCGCCTTGTCGAGACCCACCAAGGGATCATCCTCGCTCACAAAGCTTAACAAGGCTCCCGCTGCCATGGTCAACGACTATCGCAGAGCCGCTCAACCATCCTTCCGACCAACCCCCAAGGTTTCGGAGCCATCATCCGCTGTGCAGGAGTATGAGGCTCGAGCAACTGTCATCTCTGACTCAGAATCGGACGATGACGACGATTTATTCGACGAGGCCGAGTCGTCTCCACCTGAACGCAAGCCTCCTCCCAAGTCCACCGCCAGGGCATCTGCCACCTCGCTTCTCAAGAAACGACCTACCTCATCATCCGGCCTTCTCAGGAACCAGGCTTCTACCTCAACCAGCTCTTCGTCAAAGCCCATCGCTAGCAGACCTGTCAGCAGCACTAAGCGCTCTGGCATCCTGTCCAACAGCTGCAAGGATCCCCGGCCTCAAACCACAAAGATTCCCTCCACCACGGCGACTGCAAAGCCTTCTTGGCCCTCGGGGTCACCCAAGTCATCACAGTCGCTTCCTCGGGTACGGACATCTCCTTCTCCTGGTGCCGATCCTCGTCGATCCTCCTCGCCGCCGATGCCGGCACCACGACCTCCGGTGATGGTGCAGCCACGAAAGCGCAAGGCCGTGGATGTGTTCATGAAGCCGAAGAAGCGGGGTTGAAACACACTTTTCCCTTTGTTTTGGCTCCCAAGAGAGCCGCGGATGGACGGCGTTGCTTTGAGCATAGGGGCTGGCTAGCCCGGTTGCATGACAGGAGCCTGCATTTGATGATTTTCAAGGGAACGGATACAGCGAGCGAGCTGGAACAATGGAATGGAATGGCAATAGCAAATCTTTTAAAGAAGAAGATTCTGATTCAGGCGGGTCTGGGCCATGGATCTAAGGTTTAGACTGGAAATGGAAAACGATTGACGAACACATCGAGCCCCCTGTGGAAGGGACAACGGTATTTACAGAGGTCGCGACATAGGGCGCGACTGTATTTTGGATAGACAGCTGGGTACACAAAAAAACTTGAATGACAACGACTTTAGTCGTATCCCGACGATTCACTACCTATGTGAGCAAGCCCGTGCTTGCTTGGGTATAAAATAGCGCTCCAGTCCTGAAAGCAGCATCCTTGTCTTGCGGCAGCGCAACGCTGCGTTCATCTGGGCAACACATCACACACATCACCAAAGGCTATGGATGAAGTTGGCCTCTGCAAACACAGATGTCCCCTTGTATCCCACGGCATGCCAGGCATCAGCGGAAAGCTTCTCTTCGCCTCCCAAATGCCCCGTGAATGCAGCCTATTGTTTCCATTGCATCATCCATCAAATAGCGGAGGGGGTCTCGATCTTAATCGCCATCACGATGCTCCTCGGGCCAGCTATCGTCCTCCTCGGAGGGCGAGCACCAGATGCAGCGTGTCGCCGGCGACCAGGTTGTATTCAGCGGCGGTCTTGTCATCAGTCCTGTCCGGAGGTTTGTCAGTCATGGTATCCCCCAGTGAAGTAGCTTCATAGGCCGCGTACATTTGCTTGCCGCCGTGGATAAGGCGCTGCTGGACGGGCGGAATGCCCTCCTTTTCTTCGACCTTTTCCTTGATCTGAGAGACCTGCAACAGCGGTCAGTCCAGGCCCCATCGACGTGCCGCTGGGCATCAAAGTACCTTGTAGTCCATCTCGATATCCAGCTCGATCTCCTTGCCAGTCAGCGTGCGGACCCTGTCACGAACGTGGTCAGCTCCCGGGTTCCTCAAACTGGTGGTCATGACGTTGGGAGCTCGCGCGCCCAGGATCCCGTTTGGTATCTTTGCACGCACTTGATCAACATTTTGGAGGTTGGTGCTTTGAATAAGGCTTCGGCTCGGGGTTCGTACTAATCAGCTTCGTGCGGAGGACGGAATGTCGTGAAAGGTTCAAGTTGGCAAGCCTGATGCGAAATACGGAAGGTTAGACGTAGGTTGGTTGGTCAGTCGCGTTGGGCTGACTGAGGTGCCAGTTGATGGTGGGGTTCCATGGTTGGCGAAGGAGGGGCCGCCCCGGAAAAGTGGGAATGGATGCCTACCTCAAATGGAGCAAGATCGGGGAGATGGCGATCAAGCAAACTCTTGCGATGAAATAAAGCCAGAGGATGATTGGCCTCCACTCACTATTTCATCCCTTTCGTCCTTCATCTTGGTTCTTGAAATAACTATGCCAAAAGGTTCACCTCATATGAGATCCACTCTCCAAGGAGCTTCGAAGAGACATGGCGCCACAGATATCACTAGAAACGAAGTTATGATAGAGTAGAATAGGTAGCTTTTCTTTGACTACCCTAGTAATTCATATTGTACAGCCCGTCACCGGTAGACATACAGTGGAGATTTGCATTAAACCCCATGGCAGAATCTCTCCATATCACGCCTCTCTCTCTCCATCCATGTTCCCCTTGTTCAGGGTCTCTTACTTCTTCTCAACGTCCTCGAACACATTGAGACCGAGACCCTCCGAGTCAAGCAGCAGCCTGTTCTTGGAGCCGGCCTCCTGGAGCTGGGCAGCGATCTGTCGGGCGTTCTCGATCTTCTTGAGCTCGACGTAGGATTTGCTCTTCTTGATGGCCTCGCCAATGAGCTCGGCGGAGCGGGCCTCACCCTGCGCCTTGACAACCATGGCCTGCTTCTCTTGTCGCGCCTTGTCGACAATGAAGGCGGCTCGCTGCGCCTCTTGCTGGGCAACCTGCTTGGCCTCAACGGCCGCAGTGAATTCGGGGGAGAAGGCAAGGTGCTGTTTTGTCCATGTTAGCAATGTGCGATTCAATAGCAAATCACGGCATCGATTGATACATACAGTTAGGGAAACATCGTCGAGGAGAATGTTGAATCGTGCGGCTCGTCGGGAGAGATTCTCTCGCACCAGCCTGGCGACCATCTCTCGCTGGGTGATGAGTTGGCTGGCATTGAACTGAGCGACGACGCTCTTCAGGACCTCATTGACAATCGAGGGCAGCACACGCTCGTCGTAGTCGGTGCCCAATGTTCGGTAGATCTGGGGCAGAGCATCAATCTGCGGCCGGGAGAGCACACGACAGGTGATGTTGACCATCTGCAGATCCTTGGTTCCCGTCAACGAGGCAACATTGCGCGGCTTCGCTCGAACGTCGTACACGATCGGAGTCTCAAACCAGGGGATGTTGATGTGCGTTCCTGTTACGTTGTTCCTCGCGTCAGCCTCTCAAGTTTCCATCAAAAATGCCCTGGTCCTTCGAGAGCTGCTCCCATCCTTCCATTCTTCCTTACCTTCGGCGTAGATCTCCTTGCTGACACCGCTTAGCCTCTGGTATTTTATGGCCCGGTGACCACCGTCAACGTTGAATAGCGATTTGGACAGGACCATGGCACCGCCGGCGAGCAAGAGGCCAGCAACGAGAGCGCCGCCGGCTGCTCGGGGCATCTGAGGGCCGCCTCCTCCTCCGTAGCCCCCGCGGGTCTGCTGCATCTGCCGAAGGCGTCGCATCGCCTCTTCCTGCCAGTTGTTGTTTCCCGACATTTCTTTTGGCGTTTCGAATCGAGCGTGTGCGAGATGCGAATCGATCCGGGTACCGAGGTGTGTGTTTTTATGTCAATCCGTGGTGTGGTTGACGATGGTGATGGAGCTGCTGAATGGAAGCTCCTGCTGTGGGTCCTTTTTCTCCAGCGCCGGCGTTTCCCGTTGGTCTACGTACCTGCCCTGCCAATGGAATTACCAATCTGGCAGTCGCGACCAATTTGACCTACCCTGAGGCTGCCATCGTCAGCAACCATGGGCGATTGTGGCTCACAATCAAGTGATAAATGAGGGTGCTGGTCTTAATTCTCGGTTAAATAGCTGGCTCAATGCCAGTTCTTGCTCTAATATTTAGTCTGGCGTACGTAGGTAGGTACTTTACTGGGTTCGCTCCTGAAAGATCCGAGCACGACAAATTGCAACAGTAAGGTATGCCGTGGCAGCAAAAGACATGTATTCAATCAAAGTCGAGGGTCAGAACATACCGTGTCCTGCACTATTTACAATGGTATCTGTAAGTACACAACATGGACATTTTCCAAACCCCATTCGCCAAAGAGGTATGTATGCTCCCAGAACGAGTATATCGTAGCCACACCTCCATTAAGCGTGAAGGCATTATCCACGCATCATCTCATCCATCCGTACCTCGTTCATTTGTGTATCCCCACCCGAAAAAGCTAGCAATCATCTATATATGAAAAGGGTTGAAGCGAGCGCAGGTAAACAAAAGAGATCCTCCACTAAAGTCCAGTCAGGTAGTCCAAGACAACAACCTAAACTCGATTACTCGCTTAGCGCAATCTGGATAACCTCAGTGCCCGCCCTGGGCTTTCGGGTGTAGCCGTTCAGCATCCGGAAACCGGACTTCAAGTTACGGCCCTCCTCAAAGATAGCGGGAACACCATCCAGGCACTTGCCTGCCTCCTCCATGGCGGCACCGGCTGTGACGGTGTCCGCGAGTCGGAGCTCGCCAGAGACCTTCTCCATCTCGCAGCGGAGGAGCCATCGCTCCCAGCTCCAGCCACCGACGATGCTGCAGGCGCTCGCGATGTTGTCGCTGCTGCCCATGACCATCGCCTCAAGCTGGCAGGTCCTAACATCTTGACCGATAGTGCTGTCACGCAGGGGTGGTGTGGGTGCCTTGTTCATGTTTCGCTTGGCACCCATGGGCAAGCACATCCATGCGCGGCGGGTTTCCTGGAAGCCAGCGCGAGCCAGGCGGCCGAGCCACAGCTTGGTGGGGTTGGGGTCATATCCGAGAGTCTTGAGAGCGAAGCCGAACTCGACACTCTTGGCAAGGCCAACCGGGCCGGCGTTGATGATATCCGAGTCAAGGATCGAGAACTCGAGGTAGCCACCGGGCTTGAGGACGCGCATGCACTCCTTGAGGCAAGTCTCCCACTCGTCTTCGCCGTTCTCGCCAACAAACTTGAGCACACTGTGGAGCTCCCTTGCGGAGACGAGATCGAACTGGTTGTCCGCGAATGGGAGGCGGGTGAGCCGATCAACGGCGACTTGGCGGTGATTGGGCGGTCCGCGGATGTTGCAGTTGGAGATCTGTCGGATGGTCTTGGTGGTGACCGTGTAGATCTTGGTGCTGGGGAACTGGAGCGCGCAGTGCCACGCCCAGTCGCAGGTAGCCTGTCCACCGAGATCGAGGATCCTCGCGCGGTCGCGGGCCACGCCATCCTTGCCAGGAGCCATGCGGGAGAGGCGGGCAAGTCGCTTCGTCACGGGGGCAGAGATGAGGCGGCCACCGTTGAGCATCTTGATGGCGGCGACGTGCCAAGCAGCAACGGTCATTTGGTTCATGGCCTCAACCTCCTTCTCTCGTCGCAGCTTCTCGGGGTCGTCAATGATGTTGTCATCGCCGCGAGCGACGTTTGCGCTGAGTCGCTTCTTGGCAGATTGGGGGACGACGCTGAGCTGGTACTTGCCGAGAAGCTGGTTGCGGTGCGAGTCGCGAAGAGCCACACGCTGAGCCTGGAGAGCCTCGAAGCGGGCGAGCTGGTGAACGAACACATCCTGGCGTTGAGTGCGGACAATGTAGTCCTGGAAAGCTCGGTAGTAGGCAGACTCTTGGCGCACGAGAAAGGAGGGGAGGCGCTTGGGTTGGTCGGACACCGACACGAGGTTGGAGAAACGAACCGACTTCTTGACGGGGACCACGGCCTGCTCAGTCTTGGGCTCGGCCTTGGCGGATTCGATGCTCTCATCCTCAGACTCCTCCTCAACGATCGTGTCGAGACCACTGTCGTCCTTGGAACTCTCGTCATCGACGCCGCGGAGGTAGGCTCGCTGGGCCATAAGCCAGAGTTCAGTGCGGTCAAGGTGGGAGAGGGCCTCCTTCTGTTGCTTGCGAGCATAGTCGGGATCGTAATCAACGGCAATCTCAGCGGGGGCGTCCTCAGCTTCGGGGGAAGCGGGAGCATTGTCGGACTTGGCAGTTGCGGCGGCATTGTTGTGCTCAAAAATGGGCCGAGCCGTTGGCATGTCATCAGAGAAGTCATCTTCCTCCGGGACCTCGACGATCTGCTCAATGATGGGCTCAGCAGGAGCGGGAGTGAACTTGACATTGCGGTAGAAGTCCTCAGCGGTATCCTTGCGCTTGGGAACTGGAGGAACGGAAGCATCCATGTTCCATGGACATCGGTAGAACTGCTCGGCAGTGGTGGAAGTTGGCGGAGGCATCTCTTCGGGCGACTTGGAGGGCATATGCCATGTGGTCCGGGTTCGGGGAGACAAACCCGAGAAGAAACCACCCGGAGAAGGGATGTCGAGCCTGGTAAGGTCGGCGAGCGACTGGCGGTCCGGATTCGGGGAGAAGGCGCGGTTCACGGGGGTTTGCGGCTGGAAGTTGGTGACGAGTCGCAGGGGCTGCTGACGCATCTCGGTCACCTGTGGCCCTGGCTCGGGCACCTCAAGAACCTGAGCAGGCTGCTCATGGGGGCTCTCATCGCCACTGGACAGGGCATGGAGCGTAGCAAGAGCACCGGGCTGCAACTGAACTCCAGCCCAAGCGTCCTCAGTGGTCACCTCTTCATTACCAATGACGGGGGTGGGAGGGGCGCTCATGGCGGCGAGCTGCTCAGAGGTCAAGCTGCCGTCGAGAGATGGGGGAGCGGAGATGGTGGGGATCTCTAGGGCGTGGTGCTGGTCCATGAAGCTCATCTGGAAGGGCGACATGGCGAGCTGGGCAGAAGGAGTCAGAGGAACGGGCGAAGCCAGTGTCTTCTTCAGATCGTCCACGGCGGACCGGGGCTCGACAGTGTTGTCGCGGGTTGCGGGGATGACGAGCCGTGTGGGCTGCTTGGTCGAGGCCTGCCTCGATTTGAGCGACGGCTTCCGCTGAGGCAAGTCATTCTCATCATCCGTGACATCGTAGAGATCCTCGAACTCTGTGGCCTCGGTGGCAATACTGTGGCGGTTCCAAGGGTTGGTGGAAGCGGTTGGTGAGGTATCGGCAGCCGAGTCGGTGGAGGGCGAAGATGGGAGGACAGGAGCGGCGAGATAATGGATTCCCCTCGGGGTTGGGAAGTGATCGCTCATCGGTGACAACCAGGCCTCGATCTTGAGCTGTGAAGTGTCTGCGCGTCTCGCCCTGCGGTTCATGTTGTTCTGAGCCGCGCCATCGTCGCTGTCCTCCTCCATTATAGGATTAAGGTATCCCCGGTGTCTTCGAGCCAGCGAAGAGTCCTGGGGGATGCAGTTTCGGGTTCTCGTGTCAGCCATGTTGCGTATCTCTTGGTCAGTTATTCCCGATATCTGACTAAAGCCAAAGGGCTAGGCGCAACGCTGAAGGAGAAAGAGAGTATTAGTCGCGGTGAAAGTAGTTGGTCGACGACCAGCGTCGAAGTTCCGATGTTGGGAAAACGACAGGCTGCTTCGATCAACGAAGCCTCTATAACAAGATCTGCAACGGGTGTGTGTAACTGACACAGCACAAAAGGCTGGAGGCGGAAGAAGAGAATGTGGAGGAAGGGGGGGGGCCAGGCTGCTGGCCGGGGACATCCATAGTCTTAAGTGACCAGGGACTGGCCCAGAATCGCCAGAACTAGCTGCAGCGGCTATCCGTTGAAGGGCTTGGGACGACTTGGGCGGCACGCACTTGAGGGCCGTCTCCCGAGTCCACGAGTCTGATGTGGGCCGATGCATCGCCAGACCTGGTTGCATGCCGCTGGGCGAAGGCTAGGCGGTAGGTGGGGGCTCTGGCAGAGTCAGCGCCTGCTGAGAAAGCTGACTGGCAAAGAAGGGCTGCGGGAGCTGGTAAGAGTTGTGCTGGCGGTAGCCAACTCGCAGAAGAGGTTGCGTAAAGGTGGGATCGACTCCCGGTCGTTGGGGTGGTAAATCCCCGCTATCGAGCGACTAGTAGTTGACGGTGTCCAATCAAGGGGCGGATGGTGTGCTGCTATTTTTGGGTGACAGCGGTTGACAGGGGGCTCGTTGGTTGCGCGCGCGAAAGCTGTGATGACTCGATTGGCCGTGAGAGATGATTGGGTCAAAGATTCAATATATGCAGCCAATGGTGAATCTTGCGCGTTTCCTCGGCGGCTAACTGCTCTTGGCCTGCATCACTCCAGGTTGCTTATCCGTAGATGTGCATTGGGGGTTTTGTGATAGTACTGCCTGAACGCATGACGGAAGCTCATAACGGGACGATGAGGTCGCTCAATTGACACAAATCATGCAACAAAGGCGGCCCAAAAGGGTGGTCGCCGAACCACTCTATTGCCATTAAACGTGCGTGGCCTTGCACACAACTGGATGTGGATTGCTCACGGTGAAATGAAGGTGGCCGTTTTGGGCGGCCATGGTTTGATCGATCAAACGTTGAAAGATGAAGCAGCCGCCGAGTGATGTATTGCGCGAATCTTGATCTTTGTCATTGGAATAGGGAGAGCAGAAAGGAGGGGGCCAAAAGCAATAGTCCCACGGGGTTGTATGCGTGCATTTTATTTCAATGCGCCCCAGTCTGTACCGCCATCAACAGTCGCAGCCGGCAAGGCGGGATGCTCCGTGATCATCACCATTGGAGTTGGTGTAGGAATTTCTGCCTCAGACATCCAGAATCCCCCCCAAAAATGTTAATGCTGCCTCAGGCTTAAGCTCGTCCAACGGCCCCGCTGCCGCTCCTGGTCCGGCCTCGCAAGCTTCAATGCCAGGGCCAGGCTCGTCGATGCAAGCCCCTCCATGAAATTTACCCCGCCATGAGCCGAACGCCGTTGATCTAGCACGAGCAACGCGTCTCGCCATCCAACACAGCTTCTGCTATCGATCACGAGTGTCTGCACCTACAACTACAATCGGCATGGCAGATACAGAACAACCCGAGGGCGAGCCTCAGGGCCGTCATGTTGTCTACTGCGGTGGTATGCTACTTTTTGACACTCTTGTCCCCATTCAAAAGCGTACAATATCTGAGCTGATTGCGATTTCTACAGTTTGCACCCTGCCCCCGGAGGTACGCCTCCGTCTACGAGCTTGCCCCCCCTTCCGAGAAACCTCAAGCTGAATGATCGCCAAGTAGTACTGCGAATATGGCGGGACCGTCAAGAAGTGCCAGGAATGGCTACAAAAGAACGAGCCCGTCATGTACGATCGGATTTGGTCCGCAGGTTAGAGCCACCAAACCCCCCAATTCATATGGCCACGCGATAACACCCAATTCTAGAAGCTCTTGAAGCTGCCACCGCGTCACTATCCGTAGAGGCCCAGAAGCGAGCCGCGAAGGACGCTCAGAAGAAGGCTGCGAAGGCTGAGGCAGCTGAGGCCAAGCATGCCGACAAGCTTGCCAAGAGCGTTGTCACTATCAAGCGCATTGAGCGGAACAAGAAGAAGTTTGTCACGGCTGTGATAGGCCTTGAGGCATTTGGCCTGGAGCTGAAGAAGGTAAGTGGGCCAATCGCTCGAAAGACGACCCCTCGCTTCAAGGTTACTATTTGCTCAACATCTCTAGGTTGCGAAGGATCTCGGGAAGAAGTTTGCGACGGGTTCTTCTGTTACCAAACTTCCTGGCGGTGGAGAGGAGATTGTGGTGCAAGGTGACGTTAGTCCTGAGATTGAGGAGTTTTTGATTGAAAAGTATAAGGAGATACCAGAGGATCACATTGAGCTTGTCGAGGACAAGAAAAAGAAGAAGGGTGGTGCATAGATCAGCAAAGCTGTTATCAAAGAATTCGTCATTGAGAAGTCCCTACTGGCCGTTGCAAATGCTCGCATACTTTCTCATCCGGATATTCGCAATAGTCGTGTCAACACAAAGGCTCTTCCTGTACACCGTGTTCCGCTACACCCCTTACTCCGATACCCAAACGCAAAACAATATTTAACCTCAATTCATGCTTCATGCGACTTGACTCTTATCCTCGCTTCCGCAGCACTCGTCCTGTGTTGCTGGTTGTGGCGGGCGGGTTTGTTTTTGTTGCTGCCTTCCGCGTTGTCCCTGTGGCAGCGCCCTTGCGAATGGAGCTCATGACCCCCTTCTTAGCGGGAGCAGCTCTAGGCGCGGTGGTCTTCCTTATCACCGTCCCGGAGCTTGCCTCGCTGGTCTCACTGTTGGCGCTGACCCGGCGGCCGGTGCGCGTAGCCGGACGCGAGGCAGGGGCCCGAGAAGCTGTAGTGGCGGCCGCGCGCCTGGTTCTCGTTGCGGCGGTAGTGCTAGTGGAACTGGAGCTCGTGCTCGAGGCTGTCGTTACTTTCCTCGTAACTCCAGCCCTCGTCGCCTTTGCCTTTTCGACCATGTTGGAGAGCATACTCGTGGCTGTTGCTGAGCGAACAGGCCCTGGGTTCTTCAGGGGTGAGGCCGGTCGTGCAATGCCAGACTTAATGGGGGACGCTGGGCGAGATCGGTTGGCCAGTCGCGAATTAGACGAGGTTGGCGACAAGACTTGCGCTGGCCGGACATGAGCCACGTCTGCGGTTTGTGCACCTCTGACCCTCTTCTTGGCATTCTCCTCTTGCTCAACCTCGTTCTCCTTGTCTCCTGAAATAGCATCGCTACAAGGCCATTGTTAGTATTCGATATCGAGTCGCTCGGAAGCGTCCTCACCTCATTCGCTTTTTGGGGCGGCCGGCGGGTTTCGCGGTGTGCGTGGCGGGTTGCCTCTGTTTCGCCGGGCTTGCCCGTGTCGTATGTGTTTTCGCAAGGGCTGCGGATCTCGTCGCTCGCTTCTCTTCCTGTTCGAGGTACTTCTGGAATAAGTCGCCCATCTTGACATGTCTGAGTGACATGGGTATTCTGTTGATTCGCATCTCAACGCGTGAACGGACGGTCTGGGCCATGAAACTGTATTGGGCTCTTAATCGTCGAGCGCGCTCCGTTACTGGGATGTGTTAGCAGCGCGCCTTGGGATGCGGCCCTTGGACTTCGTACTTTCAAGTTGCATGTTGTCAATCATGGCCTGCTTCTGCTGCATCGTGATTGCGCCTCTTCGCTTTCTGATGGGGCTTCGCTGGTATGGCGTTGAAGGGCTACCCGCCCGCATAGGAACCATCTCGGCCATTACGTGTTTTCTCGGAGATGCGGCGGATTGGTCCGTAGCTGGATTTTTCGATCGCACAGGAGCCATTTTGTATTAAACACGCTTTGCGAAGGAGTGTCTTGTGTGAAGAGATGTGGTTTGACATGAAATGGTGATTGTTAGTTGCGATATACCCCAGGGCGCGTCTGTTCTGTGGACCTCAGCTCTTCTGGAAGTAAACAAACTGAGTGGGCCCGTTGTATTAGGTAAGCACCCACCCCTGACGCAAGTACTTGCTGGGGCAGCTCTAGCCACCACTGGGGTCCGCCAGGCTGAACTGCCTTACGACACTGGGAGCTTCGATCGCCTCTAGCCTTCTCCCCTCCATCCAAGCTCGACACCAACATTCACTGTACTCACACTTCGCCTATCTCCTCCCATTCCTCCGCCGCACTGATAGTATTCGACAACTTTCTTTCACGGCACCAGCAAAAAACAGACACGATGGTTCTCGAGGCGGTTATGGTTGTCGTTGACAACAGCGAGAGCAGCAGAAATGGCGACTACCAACCCACCCGATTCGATTCGCAAGTCGACGCCGTCAACATCACATTTCAGACTATCACACAAGGCAACCCCGAGTCATCTGTGGGGCTGATGAGTATGGGCGGCAAGGGGCCAGAGGTGCTGGTGACCCTCACGACGGAGCAGGGCAAGATCCTCGAGGGCTTGCACCGAACAAAGAAGAAGATTGGAGGCTCCTCTCACTTGAAGACTGGCATTCAGGTGGCAACCGTACGACAACTTGTTTCCGCGATATGCTTTCCCCCCTCAGCTGACCCATTCTCTAGCTTGCCCTGAAGCACCGCCAGAACCGATCTCAGCGCCAACGAATAATAGTCTTCGTTTGCTCGCCGGTCGAGGAGTCGGAGAAGGAGCTCACCACCCTCGCAAAGAAGATGAAGAAGGCCAACATCTCGGTTGATTTTGTCCTCTTTGGCGATCTCGACGATGAAACTACCAAGAACAAGCTGCAACTCTTCATCGACACCGTCAAGACCAACGATGGTTGCCACCTGGTCGTCATCCCTCCCAGCAGCAAGCTCCTGAGCGACCAGCTGATTGCGACTCCCATTCTTCTTGGCGAGAACGCTGGCGGTGCCGGCGGAGCAGGAGGTGTGGGCGGCAGCAACGAGGAGTTTGAGTTTGGATTCGACCCGGCCATGGAGCCGGAACTCGCTCTCGCTCTGCGCATGAGTATGGAGGAGGAGAAGGCCCGGCAGGAGAAGGCGGCGCGCGAGGAGGAGGAGGCTGCTAAGAAGGCATCCCTGGAGAGTGTCAAGGAGGAAGACGGTTCTGGCCAGGCGAGTGGATCGAATGACAAGAAGGACCAAGATAAGGGCGCGAAGAAAGACGACGGAGACAAGATGGATACTTCATAGTAGATGGTTGATCCAGCTTCGTCGAAATTGCAGTAATTGTACAATAGACAAGGCTAGGGGGTTTTAGACGACAAGAACATCAAAGCCATTAAATCCGCGCGCCCTCCCGCTAGTTTACGTTGACTCTATTCCACCCCCCACTCCCTGATGACCCCTGTCTATCGATTATTGATCTCCCTAATGTAAGATAACAGTTTCCGGTCAAAAATATCGCAGCGTATAGGCATCTCTAGAGAGTAAAAGGGGTTTTTCATGACGTAGTCGGCGTAGAGGTCGTAGATCCTGCGAATGGTGACATCTACATTTGCCTGGGTGGTGTCGGTGAAGAGTAAAAACTTGGTTCCTGTCATGGTGTTGAAGCACTGCATGCGAAAGTTCTCTGTCTCGAGCACCTCCAGGCCTGTCGAGGGCTCTGGTCTGCTTCCAGCTGGTGTTGCACCAGGGAGATTCTTTACTGGGTTGAGGCGGGCGGTGATTGCGTGGACGCTGGGTCTGCTGTGAGCGAGTGCTCTCGTCTTTTGTAGGAGAAATTGCTGGGAAGGGAGAAGAAGAACCATTACCCGTGGAAGGTACCAGCGAGGACGAGATAGTCATTGGTACTGATTTTCTGGAGCCCATCTTGGAAGTTCTTGTTGAAGATGAGGCCGCCGGCCTTGTTGATGATGATGAGAGCAAAGACAGTCCTGTTCGACACAAGGGTCAATATCGCAACAGCCAAGCATCGTATGAGGTTCCTCACATGGCGCCTGAGTTGACCGAAGGCACATTGATTCTCCAATGTTAAGTTCCACTTGGCCTTTGAGGCTCTTGGTCTATTTGAATCACGGGGGACCATGCACCGAGGATGCGATGAATCTATCAGAGTTAGGGAACTACCGCATGTGTACGGGAGTCAAAAGGCACGTCTTACTGAGTCGCGTTGCTATCCTCGTGAGATCCGTTAAACATGCAGGCTCTTTAGGCGTCTTGAGAGCTCGCTGACCATGGTCTCCTTTCTTGGGGTTTGATAGAAGGACAAGCTGCTGCGCCAGCTGGACCGCCACGCGACTCCATCTCCAGAGCGAGCCCCACTGAATAAGCTGGGGCGCCGAGGAATGCGTCTGGGGTGCCAAAAATAATCACCCATGAGCCTTCAAGAGAAAAAATAAAAATAAAAATAAAAATACTGTGACATCTTGGGCCAAGAATAATGGGGAAATTGAGTTCTTTATTGTCATGACTTTCCGACCGTGGACCACCCGCCATGGAGTATTTTGGAACCTCGAGAATGAACCACTGCTTCGTGGATCAACTTAGAGAAGTTCTATAAGGTGTGGCGAGGTTGAGAGTTTGGTAACTTGCGCAGTATTATTTCAGTTGCAATCATATAACAAAGATTACCAGGGGAAAGCATCTACATGATAAATGAGCAGGTGACAAAATGATATGGTGATGGGACTGAGTTTGTCATGACAAGAGGGTATGGGGAGAAGGATGGTGATAGTGACCAAGATTCGGGCTTGGCTCTGTTGTACACAGAAATCCAGATCGTCCTGTTACCGGCCTCATTGTCCGAAACACCAACTGCAACTATGAAAGTGAGTCAAAGGGTAATTCTAACCGAGGCTCTCTCTTTAATCGAGAGACGAACATGGACGAGGTTGCTCCTCGAAGGATGCCCCACTGATCAAGGTACCTACGAAAACGGTCGCATGCATAAAAGGGATTCGCTGTTCTCCATAGGCGCAAATGGTGTTCTGACTTTTATGTCAGCATTCTTCTGGGGAGCCGCCGCCTTTCAGCCTCGTTTTGGTTCTCTCCAACATCCAACAACCCTCCAACTTCAAGTCTCCGGTGCAGCCTATCTCCCCCCACGGTTAATCGTCTGCCGCTCGCGCTTCACATACAAAGGTCTTGACTCCTCGCGACCGCAATCAAAAGCCGAATTCCTCCAGTTCGCCGTCGCGCAGCGCAACTGTCCGCGATGGAAGACGTGCAGGCACCGAAACCCAAGAAGCTCAACCACCCCCGAACCTCGCGCCCCAAGCCTCCGCCCCCCGGAAACGAAGAAGCCTCGGCGTCACTGAACCTCGGCGAGTTCCAGGAGGTCGACACCCTGACCCTCTCGGAAGCCGCGCTGGTCCTGAACGCCCTGGTCGCCAAGCGACGGAACGACCGCAAGAACGTCAACGAGACGGAGTAAATAGGCCCCTCTGGTATACGTGCTTGGGGTAGATGTGGCAAGGCTGACACGAGCCGTGCTTTAGAATGTTGAATCAAACGCTCACATACCTGGACCATTTTGCTCGGTTCACACAGAAGGAGAACGTCGAGGCCGTGGAGCGTCTCCTCAGCGCACACAAGGACCTGGCCAAGTTTGAGCGCGCACAGCTGGGTAGGATATCCACTTGTCTTCTTCATACAACATCCTGGGTGCCTAACTCCTGTTGCTTTGCAGGCTCTCTATGCTGCGAGAACGCCGACGAAGCAAAGACTCTCATCCCGTCGCTGGCCGACAAGATCAAGGACGAGGATCTCCAGGATCTCCTCGACGAGATTTCCAAGCTCCAGAACAAGTGAGCGACTTCTTTTTGGGAGAAGGAGGAACTCGAAGACGGCATTTATTTTCACGACGGCGCAGTTTGCAGATTGGCTTCTGGGTGGTTGTTACAAAAAACAATAAAACGGGAACAAGGTGCGGGTAGTTGGCGACCCCAAGGATGGTTGATTCTTTTGCATTTGAGGCGCATAGCGGAAAGGGCATCGCATATTACACAAGGATTGCCTCGTAAGTATGGGCGTGATGGACCGCTCCCTACTTGGACAGAACCATTGGCGACCTCTTGTATTATCGATTTTACGACGAAAAGAGTAAAGAAAAGGCAGAGCTTTCTCAAGCCATCGAGTTTTTAGGCCGCGTCTCCCCGTTGATTTGGGCTGAGGATAGTCTCTGGTCTGGATCCTGGTGATCTCTGTGTGACGAGCGCAGAATGGGTGCGTCCCCTTTATCAGATACACGCTTTACTGACTCTTATTGAACATCTGCCTTTGAAGAAGACTCGGTGGCTGCAGTGCCGAGTTGCGTGGCATGCTCAATCTGTTGTACTTGCAGGCCAAGGTGAGTAAATAGCACTCATAGTCACCTATGAGCTTGGGTTGAACGGTACCAGCGTCTAAGAATAGCAGCCGGATTGGGGACAGAAGAAAAGATTGGCACGGGAACCGAGGGCGGAGTAGACTAGAGTTAGTTCCCAGACGTCTAATCTTGACCATAGGTAAAACCGAAAATAATCATCATTATCACAGGTACATCGCGGTTAAGACACGCCTTTGCTCAAGGCCTTATTCAATCAGGACTGTGATAAGGAGGTGCCTCCGTCACGTACCCCAATACATTGTGAACTATCGTATCCAGAACCTGCTCTAGTCTACGCACCAACAGCCTTGTCAATCTCGCCGATAAAGTCGCTGGCGTTGCCCCCAGCCCCACGGTCCTGTGAGGCAACGTACCGCGAGAAGCCGTCCTCCGGCTTGACCAGGTACTCGGGGATCTTGACACTGCCCCTCTTCCAGACGTATCCCTTGCCATCTTGAGAACGTGTGAAGCCGTTGAGCGCCTTGGGCTTGTACGACGGAACCTTCATCATGCGGTACTTCACCGACGGATGGACCATCTCGTATGTCGGGCCGAGCTGTTTGCCGTCATCACCCCTGGTGTACTGCCCCGGAGTCCTGTCGATGGAACCACCTGCTACCATGGCGCCCGTGAAGCTGTCGACGATGGGGCCTGTCGCCCAGCCGCTGATGGTCTCCTCCGCGATCTTCTTGGTGTCCGCCTTCTTGACGCCAGTCCGGTCCAGGACGGCCGAAACACGGCTGGTGATCAAGCCGTTGCCGTAGTCTTTCTCGCCCCTGCTGATCTCGTCGAGCACGGGCTTAAGGAGGTTGAGTCGATCCTCAACAGCGGACTGGCCCAGACCAGTCATGCTGCCTTGGTCAGAGAACTGAAGGTACGGGGACACCTGTTCACACATCCAAGCGAAGGAGATGAGTGCGATTTCTACGATCGTTAGCCAGTGCCCCGATCCCACACTACAACAATGAACTCACGTTCAAGGTCTCCCTTCTTCTCTGTGAGGACATCATCGTTGCCTCCTCCAATGTTGATGTGGACACCAGGGAACCACACTTGCAGCAGCTCAGACTTGTTGCCGCGCAGCTGCTCGTGCATCTCGCCGTCGACGACGGCTCCCCAAGTATCCGACAACTCCCTGTCCGTGGCATTAGGGTTCTTGTGAGCCGTTTTCCAGTCAGCCCAGAGTTGCCCAATGTCCTTTCCGGGCTTTGAGGGGCTCTGGTCACCGTTGACTGGGAAATGCCAGAGCGTCGGGGAGAACGGAGCCCTGTGCTCGTCAAGAGCCAATGCATGGAAGGCATGTTTGATGTCTGGAGTTTGGTCAGCTCGAACCAGATACTGGGAGTTACGCCGAGACGTACATGGGCTGAGAGAGATGTTGTGAAAGCCAGGGTCAGGAATGCCCACGACCTTTTCCAGGAACTTGAGGTTGAACCTCGTCCAGGGCAAGTCAGGGATGCCTAGACTCCCTACAGTGTCGAAAACTCCAACGATCTTCACAGTTCTTGAGGCCTCAGGAGCATCATGATGAGGGACCTTGTCCCATCGTGGTCGACCGTGGGAACCACCGCTGTTACCGTTGGTAGGCTGATCCTTCGCCCGGACCCCATTGACCCATTCTCGGTATGCCTTGGACTTTCTGAAGTGGAAACCATCTGGGTTCTTCTGGTAGAGGGCGTAGAGGTCCGGGAAGTCCTGCAGGTCCTTGGGGCAGACGATGCCAATATCAGTGACGAGGCCTGCCAACGCGCGAGCCGTGTAGGCGCCCCGCGAGAAGCCGAAGCAGAAGACCTCGTCTCCAAGGTTGTAGTTGAGGACGAGAAAGTTGTAGGCCTCAATGACGTTCCCGACAAAGCCAATGCCGAATCCTCCCTGGCGGGTCTGTTCGTCTGAGCTCAACTCTCCGGTGCCGATGCCGGCATCGTAGTGGACGACCTGCTGCCATACTTTGCCATCCTTGTCCCTGCCGCTACGGGCAAGGGAGCGGGCCAGTCTTGTGACATTGGACGGGATGTTCTTGAGCCCGGACACGGAGGACTGCCAGGTGCCGTCACAGCAGATGATGAGACGCTTAGGAGCAACGGAGGCATCCTGAGCGAATCCAGTCTGGGAAAAGACTTCCTGGTGTGATGGACCTGGCTCAGCACCCAAGGGTAAGAAGCCTTGTTGGTTGGAACTCGGGTCAGAGGGCATGGCGGTAGATTGATACTGTGTGTGTGCGGATCGGTACTTCATCAACGAGAGAGAACCATCATTTCAGTGACAGAGACAGCCCATTTATAGACAACAGCTAGCTTTGAGTTGCCGTGGTACTTGAGGTATGTATGTGCGAGGATTGCAAAAAATCACCGCACACCACTGGGATGTTGAAGAGTACCTACCAAAATTAAGCATACAACTGTGATAATGTTCCTAACCATTGTGGCTGGCTTCCTTTACCATGTCGTGAGGCTTTTGGTCAGAGTGTCCTAATCTTAATGTCAGCTCCATCTCTGGCAGGCGGCGCTTTCTTTCAACTCCCCTCGCATCATAGCAGTGTATTCAGCTGAAGCCACAGCCCTGCTGTGTCTTAGTTGGTAAGCCCAGAACGGCTGGATAGTCCGTCGCCCCCTCTTCTTGGCGTCGAGTTGTGCTCGATCGCAGTTTTGTGATAGGCTGAAGTCAAGAAAGAGGCAAGCTGCGGTGAAACTAGAAAGAGCGGCAGCGATGCTGTGTGAGTTTCTCATGTGCGAGATTGCTTTTCGTCACCATCGGCAGAGCTCATGTCCGAGCGGGGTTGAGAGGAGAGAGATGCTCAACACACTCCTTGGGCAGTATGAGAGGGGAAAACCTGAGCAAAGGGGCTGAGCGTGTACAATTGCCGAGGTGTTTTCATCTTCTATTGTAAGACAACATCTCGCCTCATCTCACCAGACAAGGGATGCGATTCCTCAAGCGGGACGTTAGGTCATTATCACAGCAGTCTCTATCCCTGGAGTTCATAGTTAGAATCTGTCGAGAAGACATTTGTCAGACCTGGATGAGGTACCTGGTGATGTAGGTTCAAGAATTCGCACAGCTGATGCCAGCGGAAACCCATCCGGCTCCGCTTTGACGTGCGGGCCGCACCGGGATGGCTGAATGCTGCACTCGTCTCGATCCAATGGCAGAAGCTGGTCATTCTCACGAAGGGAACAGAAAGGGCTTCTGCAGGGTAGATCTGCGCCACGTCGTCTGCTGTTTCAACCGATTCGAGTGCCCATTACCAGGCTGTATCGTACAAGAAGATAGGGTATTATTTCACACACAACGCCCGAAAATGCTCGTCAGGTAGCCTGTTTGAAAAGTATCCTCTCTGTTCCGTCCCTGAGAAATTTCCTGTCATTAACATCCCTACTGACCAAGAGAGCGATACTGGTTCCAATGGTTGACGTATGTCTTCTGGAGACGTTCGGCAGTCGAGGCGTTCAAATTCGCCCGGGGATCCGTGGGGCCTGTAATGTGCACGGGGTATTGATAGGGTGCGGTTGTACCGGAGGGGTGAGACGGTGGACGGTGTTCCTCTCCAGTGTCACTGAACTTAACTGCCGGTAGCTCGACCGGAGCGGTACTCGTACCGTCCATTTCAAAGGTGCCACTGGGGGGTCGAAGAGGATCGTCAGTTCTGTCAGCCCGGCCTGGAATGAAAGGATCAGCATCATGGGCCCAAACGGTCCAAGTTTACTGGACAAGGCAAGGACAACATACCACCGAAGGGTGCAAACGGATCATGGCTTTCTCGAGTGCCTGTAGTGTGGCGAGAGACGCCCTGGTAGTAGTTCTTCTCCCCAGAGCTGTGCCGTCCATCTCCTGAATCAGACTCCTCTCCTTTGAGTTTTCGGCGTCGCAGAAAAGCAACCGCAAGAACGGTGAAAATGGCCAAGGCGACGGCACCGCCAACAGCTGCCCCGACGATGGCCCCTGTCGACGGCGATCCATCATTGTTATCCCCAGCAAAGGGGTCCGAAGCACTTGTCTGGGCAGGAGGCCCGGCACCTGCGCTCCCAGATGATGGAATGGAAGATGGCTGGATGACAGAAGACGAGATATAGCTGGTAGTGGGAGTCCACATGGGAGCCTTGTCGGTGATGATGAGGGTATGCCTTGTAACCGTGATTCGATTCGGATTTGGGATCGTGCGTGTAGTGCCGGAGTCGGTCATGGTCTTTGATGGCTTCTCGTCGCTCTGGGTTGATGTATCTTCCTCCTCATCCTCACCGCTCATGGTAGACGTCCCAGTCCTTCGTCGGGTCCGGAGGGTGCTCTCGCGAGCTGAGGTGATTGTGCTGGTTATCATGTCCTCACTCGAGCTTGGCCAGTCGATAAAGACTTCAGGAAAATCGAGACAACCATTTTCAGAGACACAAGGGTTATGTGAGCAGCACCCCCGGAAATCGACGCCGTCGTCTTCGCAGTTGTAGAACTTTTTGCCCGACGAGCAGGCTCTCTCGGGGGCACTGCGTTCGAGGCGGGCCTTCATTGTGACGAACTGAAAGGAAAACAGAAAAAGAAACGGAGAGGAAAGCAAGAAATCAAACGAGAGGGGAAACGAGAAAGTCGGAGTTTGTGCTTGACAGATTTGTTGGGGGGACAAGTTTTTGCCAGCAGTCGCAGCTGCCGTGAACCTAGGAGAAGGTTTGAACGAGGTGAAAATTTGCCGCCTGCAGCTGTGGAATCAATGCATCCTGTGGCCGAGTTTGAAATCTGGGGAAAGGCAAAGAAAAAGAGACAAAGAGACGGAGGCAAAAGGGAAGAGAGAAAAAACCTCTTTGGAGGCTGCGTGTGCGGCGCGGCGCGGGTGATCATAGGGGACGAGTTTGCTGCCAGGTGCTGGCAGTGCCGGCCAACTCTCGCACCGCTCGGGCCGTCAGTGAGCAACGGATAAACGAGAGTAACAAGTGACGATGCTCGAGTAACTTGATAGAGAGGACGAGACGTGAGACGAGGCCGACCAGGAATCCTATTCAGGGGTTTAGGAGTGTGATTGTGTGAGGTTGTAGAGGAGAACTTGGTCCGCAGGAGATTGGGCTATCAAGAACGAGACGAAAAATAGAAATCGAATGTAGTCTAGAGAAGGCTTTACTGAGCTTGGTAATGCTTAAGCCTGCCCTGGGCTCTCTACCCACACGTGTAGGTGGATGATGCTATTCTTACTATTCCACCCGTCAACACTCGGGCTACCGAACGTCCACTACCCAAAACAATCCTCCAAATTGACTCCCTTGCATCGCTAACACCACGAAACTGCTGGATTCCGTAAGACTCCCAACTACCAAGGCGAGGCAAAGTTACACCGAGTCACCCAAATCGACCCCGACATCCGTCCGAGCGCCCACTCTCCTTTCTCCGTCCTTCTCGCCAACTTCCTACAACACAAAGAAAACAAAGGACGAAGAGACACACACGAAGTATCACTTTACGCTTTGCTACAGGATCAATGCCTCGCAAACGGCAGCAACACCACCGGCTCTGTGGAACAAGCACCCCCTTTCCCCCAGATTCACCCATCTGCATCGACGACAGGGTAGTACAAGCTGAACGATGAATGTCTGGGTTATTATTCCTCGTCGCCTGTGTTTCAAATCGTCCTGGACGGAGTGTCGGCCGAAAATCCGGAGGAGACTGGCGGTTATAGAAAGTACGGATAGGAGGCAAAAGCATCAGAATTTTGTGCGACTGGGGTGGTGTGGTTACCACTGGGTATGACATGTGTAGGCCCTGTGTGAGGCATCAACAGACAGCTTAGTATGCCAGACACTGCCTGTTATTATTCCTCAGGGGTAAAGCTGCGCCCAAAAACCAGCGGGCCTGGTTAGGATTACATGCATCAGACACAATGGATTCTAAGACGAAATAATATTGTCCGTGATATCATTGTTGCGAACACCCTGGTTTTATGCGCCTAATACATGATGATATTTCCCCACATCCTTCTTTTCAGCCTCCGCTACAGCTTCTCTAGCAGCAGCCTGCTACCCGCGTTGCCCACAGGCTTGTCACCCCTCTTCTTCCCCTTCTTGGCGCCCTTGGGAGCCGACTCTTGTGCCTCGCGAGCAGCCTTCTGCTCCGCTGTCTCCTCTGCTGCCGCCTTCTCCAGGGCCTTCTTGTTCTTCTTCAGCGTCTTCTTGAGCGTGCTGGCCTCGCTAAAGTCGCCGGTTTCCAGGAGGCCGACGACGACGAAAGAGCTTGGCCCAGTAGCCCAGTCGAGCACGTGCTCCTTGATGATGGGGTAGAGGACGTTGGAAAACTCCAAAGGCGGGTCGACAGGAATGATCTTGCCAGCTGACTTGTCATACTTGCCGCCCTGGATCAAGGACTTGAGCATCCGGCCACCGTGCGGTGTTCGAGAGATGTGAACTTGTGGCTGCATATCATCCTCTGAGGGCTCTTGGCTTGGGTCACCGCTGGCGGATTCCGCAATGGCCTCCAGTGCCTTTTGCTTGTCCCCAACACCCGAGAGAAGTACGTCCGTCACAAACTGGCAGCCAAATGCAGTGGCCGTCAGCTCAGAAGGCACCTCCGCAATGGCAGTGATGAGCTGTGGGGACATGGCGGCAACCAGCTCGTTGCGTCGAATATCCTCATCCTTTTTGCTCGTCGTCTTGCGGATCTCGTGGACCTCGTTGAGAAGCTCAACATCGAATGACTGGCTGGGAGGGAAGAGAGACTTGGCCAAACCCTCAAACAGGTACAGGATGGTTGTCCTGGCAAAGGCGTTGTTGGCTGCGGCGACAACGTTCTGGGCCAGGTTCTCACCCTCGCCGAGGAGCTCAGGGAAGATGGTCTTTGCAGTCAGCTTGGTGTCGTCAATAACGTCGTAGGCTGTCAAGATAACGAGATGAGCGAATGGGTCGCCTGACATGAGGAGGAAGGTGTCTTTGTAGGTCTTGAGGATCTGCTTTCGGTCCTTGGATGAACCGTAGGCGAGAAGCAGGCAGGTGAGTTTGGCGCCGTTGCGAGTAAAGGCCATGTTCTTGAGCAAATCCTCGCTCTCATCACCCTTGACCATCTCGATAAACTCCGAGAACTCTTCAGTACCGGGTTGAGTGTTGGAAAAGTACTGGAACATGGCATCGTGAAGCATGGTGAAGCCCGTCATTTTCTTCTGAACGAGTGTGTTGATCATCTCGACGAGACTCTTCATGATGGGCCCTCGCTTGCTAGGTTCAGCCTCAATAATGCTCTTCAAATCTGCCGTGGGCTTCGAATCCTTGGTGAGTTCCCGTAGAGAAAACTCGGGGCCGTACCACTCGCGGAGGACGATGGCCTTCTGCTCCTTTGTCGCGACGCCACGGTAGATGTCGTCAAGGATCCAGGATGCTTCGGGGTGGTTGATCATCTTTCGGACCCTGCCGTAAAACTCGGGGATAATGAGATCTCGGATCTCCTCGTCGTTCTGGACTAGGAGTTTTCCGATAAGGAATTTGGCATATCGGCTCTCGGCAAGTTGGACATATGTGCCCTTCAGCTCTCTGGCAATCTGTTTCCTCTGCTCGGGAGTCGCGTATTTGATGGCGGTTTGAACAGCCCGAACAGCGTCATGCTTGAGGACGAAGTCCTTGATGCGGCCGGTAATGATGGTGAAGAGCTCATCAACTAGGGTTTGTCGCTCCTCCTTGGGCACATGCGATTTCCGTCGCAATCGCTCCCAAAGCTTCTTCGTGCGTTGGACTTCGTCGGCGAGAGGCTTTGCGGCCTTGCGTTCTTGGGCAAGCTGTTTCTGCTTCGCATGGGACTCGCGCGAGGTTTGGCCTATGGGATGGTAAGCATTGGAAGGAGTGCAGGCCATTGATCATGGAAGGAGCATACCTCGTTCAAACGCCTTTCCGTTTGAAGCCGCGTTGGATGATTTCGTGGTTTTGTTGGCCGTCTCCTCGTTCAGATCCACGCCGCCATCCTCAGAGTCCTCCGAGACATCCTGCGAATCATTTTCAGGCTCCTCCACAGTTTCTCGTCGGACTTTGGTTTCCTCCAATCGAGCCTTCTTAGACTTGGAATCGGACTTGACCTTTCCGCCTGGCGCGGACTTGCGCTTGTTGCTGGCTGCTGTTGTTTTCGTAGCCATTGTGTCTGGTGCTCGTCGATGTATGGTCGCAGTTCCATTGCTTCGTGACTTTTTTTTTTTCTTGGGTGTCGATAAGAATCAACACCGGCAGCTGATAAGAAGTCTCCACTTTTCTCACCTAGCCCCGCTACTAGGTAGCGGGGCTTTCCATGATGAAGGGTAGGTACCTAGGTACCTACCAAGGTACCAATGTTCGTAGCATGTTCTGTTAAACCGTCATCTCTCAGAAATCTACACTCTCATCATCTTTGATCATAAACAGCCAAAGCCAACTTTGATGTGACCACGACGATCGCCTAAAAGGACTAGTTCTGAGTATAGATTGCTACTCCTTTGGTAGGTAGCTGACAGCGCCCTCCTCGTATTCCACGCCATGGACCAGGCTGGCAAGGATTCGCAAGCAATGAGCTCACTTACGAAGTTTGAAGATTCTATCCTTGAGAATCTGGATGAGCAGGGAGTAAGACACACGCACGCACATGAAACTGTTACGATGCTTCAGTTGTTCTTCTGTGTTACGGACTCAAGATCCTTGTTGGTTCACGAAAATAAGGTATTCGGCGCATCGGTCCATTGAACCAACATTATGAAGCAATCATCCCATGAGATCTACGCGGCCATGTATTATTTCTAGTTTGGGAGATACTGGTCTCTTTTCATGGTCAAGCTCCAATTGTCATGTATAATGTCGAAACTCTCACCATCTTCTCTCGCCCCTGACTTACAGTCTTGATGCGAACACAGCACGGTTGCTAACGTACCGCAAAAGCAATAACAACCTATTCAGCCTTGAAATCCGCCCAGGCTCTTTTACCCTGGCTCACCCTTCAAGCCTTGCGGCAGAAGCGAGTCTTTTGACAAATATCGCTACGCCGAGAACCACCGGGTGCAAGGACAAGTCGAGGTCGCAACCCATCAAACCTCGCGGAAACGGCATTGCCGGTGGCACAATGGATACAAACACGCCATTGACAGCAGGCCTCGCGAGAGTCCTGCATGTTGCCGCAGAAGAGTTTTCCGCACGTGAGGAGCCTGCAGGTAATATGAAACAAAGCAATCCCTCCCGATCCCGGCACTCGAGTCTGGCGCCTTGCGAATTTGAGCAACCGTCAACCCTCATTGCACCTTCGAATTGAAGAACAAGTCAAGCAAAGACCCAAAACACACAAGAGCCATGGATGACTGGATGGAACCACCGTCAATCACCCAGATCGCGCCCAACCTCTTTGTGGGCAACGTCGCCAGCTCAATGAACCGCAATGTTCTGAGGCATCACAACATCACGGCAATTGTCTCGCTCCTCGACGACAGCTATGCGAAATGGAACAGCCCCAGGAACAGGCAGATTGTCCCCCAGGAATGCCATCTATTTGTGCCTTGTCTCGATAACTCGACGATGGATATCCTCAAGCTTCTTGACGATATTTGCAACTTCATTGACATTCAACTGGGCCACCAATCCCCCCTACAGTCGCCCCGTTGTGTTGTATCAGAAGACCTCGATTTCGACTCGACGCCTTCCACGCCGAACGAGAAGGAATCAAACGTCCTGATCCACTGCCGGCTTGGCATGTCCCGCTCAGCATCCGTTGCGATAGCATATCTGATGCGCCAACGCCGCGAGAGCCTGAACGTCGTCCTCCCCGAAGTTAGGACAAGACGCAAGGTGAAGCCTCGAGACAACTTCATTGACCAGCTCCAGGTCTGGGAGGCCGTCGGGTATCACGTGTGGGAAGACAAGGAGAGACGTGTCCCCAAAGAGGACTACCAGGGCTATCTTGATCGGCGGGCCGTGAGACTCAAGGCTAAAGGATTGACGGGCAATGAGCCCATTTTGCCGGTCTGCGTCTGAGGGACGAAGAATGATCGGGCCGTGCAAGACGGTAGAGATGTGAGGTCGGGCCGGCTGGCATACGTGAAAAGGGGACATGCGATGAGCTTACATGATCATTGGTTAATTGCCCAGCTTTTTTTTTCACAAGGGATCTGCAATGCATGATTCCAACCATCTTCGAGCGGCAAGGACGCTTCGCCGAAAAAGGGTGGCAGTGTTGTTCTGCAGGCTGGGTGTGCTTAGCCAGGGGCGGGCTGAGGGATGAAGTCTCACCAAGAAAATAAGACCAGTAACGTGATATAAAAGTGATAATTTCAATTGAGGAAACATTTTAAAGGATCCAACTGAATCACTTCCTCATCACTGCTTGGTTGTGTCAAGTACCTACTTACCTACCTAGGTAAGTAGGTTGGTAGGATCAATTTTGGGTAGGTACTTGGGCAGGTACTACCACCCACCTGTTTACCTCTCTCTCCAAGGCGTGGTAATTGCCGGGCGGTCAAAAGAGCGCTAAGCCTCTTCTGACACACACCCCGCCGTCAGGGAACCTCCCGACTCTCATGAGGACGCAGGTTAAGCCATCATCCAAGAGCCTCAAGCTTGACAAATTGAAAGCCACTATCTCGAAGCCTTGAGTTTCGGCAAGGAATAGCCAAGATGGGTCGCGAAGACCAGATCGAAGAGCGCGAGGTGCTCGAGTCTATCTTCCCAGACGAGATCACAGGTCCGTGTCCATCAACACCCAGAGCCATTCGTCTCCAGTGCTGACCCGGTTCAACTTGCAGATATCTCCGAGACCGAATTTCGAGTATCAATCGCATTGGACATTCTCGATGAAGAAGATAGAGAACCCCCCACCATGCTGCTCCAAGTGCGCTATCCAGAAGAATACCCCGAAAAGCCACCCCATCTCGACATCCTCGCCCCTCCCAACGCCAACCCCCATGAGCACTTCAACGTAGCCGACGATCGCGACCAGCTCCTATCGAGCCTCGATGAGACAATCCAAGAAAACCTCGGTATGGCCATGGTATTCACACTGGTCTCCATGCTCAAGGAGACCGCCGAGCAACTCGTTCAGGATCGGAAAGACGCCGTTGCAAAGGCCCACGAGGAGGCCCTCCTCGCCGCCGAGGCCGAGGAGAACAAGAAGTTCCACGGCACCGCCGTGACTCCAGAGACGTTCCTCAAATGGCGCGAAGGCTTCCTCAAGGAGATGGAGGAGCGGAGGCAGCGCGAGGAGGAGGAGCGTCTTGCCGAGTTGAAGAAGGCCAAGGTCAAGGAGCCCGCCCGTCTGACGGGCAAGCAGCTCTGGGAGAGGGGTCTTGCCGGTAAGGTGGAAGAGGAGGAGGAGGATGTGCCTATTGAAGCTGTAGAGAAACTGAAGGTGGAGGTGGCGTGATAAGGACAACGGCGCGAATGCATTACAAGGAGTTTTGGGCTTGGATAAAAATGAAAAGGTGGATAGCCTGGCGTGATGAAGTGGACGGCAACGGACTGATGAACAGGAGAGGAAAGGACCGGCTGTTCAGAGAGGAGAGCAGCCTTGAAAGCGCCCGCTATCATCGCATTGTGATATAGACCCGAGGTTTAAACCAACTCGATTTTTCACTATATACCAGAGGGTAAGAAGACCTTCCTCCAGACATTGCCCATTTGTCTTCCCGAACGCCGTCTAAATGCCAAATTTATTCATACCATCCAATCATCTCCAATTTTTCGTCTGGATATTTACCCGTGCATCTCGGCATCCTCATCTTCGTTGTCGGTAGCATCCTCCCACTCATCCTCCTCAACATCAGCCGGGGAGCCGAGCTCCTTGTTGATGTTCTCCAGTAACTCTTTGGCATGCTCGCCAAGTCGCTCATCCTCATAATCCTGCAGCTGGTACAGCTTCAGGCATTGCATGAGCCACTGCCTAGATGTCTTCCACACACCCTTCCACTCCTCCTCAGCGTCGGCGGCGCCATTATGTCGCTTGGCTGCGGTGGCTCGGAGCTTCTCGCCTGTGATGTACAGACACCAGCCGCCGAGATACCAGGCCTCGACGCTGGAGTCATCGTCGGCGACAAGGCGTTCCAGCACGCGCAGTGCCTCATCCTCCAGCTCAGTCTCAAGTAGCAGGCGCGCGAGGCCGATTCGGGTCGGGAACTCGGGGACACCAGGGTGCTCCGGGGGCAGGTCCTGCCACAGCTCTAGACTCCTTCGCAGAGCTGTTTGGGCTTCGTTGGCGCGGTTCTGGGAGATACGAACGTTGGCAACCGTCTGCCAAGTCTCGGGCGACGCTGGGGCGATGAGCATGGCCTCAGTGATCAGGGCCTCGCAGCGCGACTCGGCATCGGGCTCCCATGACAGGTCGGTCATATACACCTCGGTGACGGCGCAGAGGACTCCACCGAGCTTCTGCTGCTTCTCATTGAGCGCGATTTGCTGCTCTGGGGTTCTCCGTGGGTTCTCTGTCAGGGCCTGGATCTGTTTTCGGAGGGCGGTTGCACCGCGCTCAAACCACTGGACGCTGTCAAGGCCGCCCTCCTCGCTAAGCTGGGCAAGGAGGAGGAACTTCTCAGCGCCGCCACCAATCTTCTCATCTGCGGTGCCGTCCTCGTCCAGAAAGACAGCGCGCTCGAAAGCTGCTCGCGCTTCGTCAATGTCGCCAGATTCGATGAAGATGGTGCCGAGGAGGTTCGCGGCACTCAGCTCAAAGTCGCCGCCTTGCCCGGTAGCGTCAAGAGCCTGCTGCGCGAGTGAAGCGGCCTCGTCTAATTTTCCAATTTCAAGCTGGGTTTGAGCATCGATGATGAGTTTCGCCACATCGGGCTTTGAGGCTTTGTTGTCGGGTCTCGAAGGTGCCATGATTTCTGGCAGTAATTTGGTGTGAGAGCGGGGAGCTTGGGTTGACAGAGGTTGTGTGAAATGAACCGAGTATGAACCTCTGAGGGCGCCGCGGCCCAGCGCGCAGAGAAAAAGATGCTCGACGTGATCCACAGACGGATCAGGAATATGCAATTCAGGTGAAAGAAGACCTCGGAGAGAAATTGAAGAGAAAAAAATCCACATGAACCGGCTCCGTCCGCTCTTATCTGGTTTGAAGCTTGCAGTGTTGGTGAGAGTAGGAAACTGAAAAATTTGGGGTGGGCCGTTATCGATAACGGCTTTCAACTCCAGCCGCGGGGCACAGCGCGGGGCACGGTGCCTCCCTTTTGCAGCGGCGGAAAAAAATTGTCCAAGTACAAACATGCTCGACATAAATATTAGAAAATACTTCGGCGAAACCCACTCATATAATGCAGAGCTTATTTTAGCAACCAACTCAACCAGCCAGTTTTTTTCTCAGCCATCTGGCGTCCCTCTTCTCTGACCTTTACCTAGTTCCGTGAGCCACTAAGCGGAACATTTGTCATCACGGCATCGGACTTGATGGATGTGCTTTCCACCTTGATATCTCCTGTCCCCGAGCCAAAGGCAAATTGATATTCACCATGTTCACTGGAATTGTCGAGGAAGTGGGAGGTCGGTCTCCCCAATATCTTTCTTCATCCAAAAACTCACCGTCTCTTAGTCATCTCCAACCTCAACACCAATGACTCTACCGGCGGCACATCCCTGACTATCACTATCCCCTCTAGCTCAAAGCTTCTCTCCGACTGCCACGATGGTGATTCTATCGCCGTGAACGGCGTCTGCCTCACCGTCACCTCCTTCACTCCCGAAACCTTCACTGTCGGCGTCGCCCCTGAGACCCTGCGTATTACCAACCTTGGCAGTCTGGTTGAGAACAGCCGGGTCAACCTCGAGCGTGCCGTCCGCGCCGACACCCGGATGGGTGGACACTTTGTTCAGGGCCATGTCGACACTACTGCAGAGATCCTGTCCGTGGAGCAGGATGGCAACGCACTCACTTTCCGCTTCCAGCCCGCACGCAAGGATATGCTCAGGTACATCGTGTACAAGGGCTTCATTGCGATTGATGGTACCAGCTTGACTGTTACCAAGGTGAATGACGAGGAGGCCTGGTGGGAGGTCATGCTTATTTCGTACACCCAAGAGAGGGTTGTCGTGGCCCAGAAGAAAAAGGGCGACACGGTCAATGTCGAGGTTGACATGATGGCTAAATATGCAGAGAAATCACTCGGCGGTGTTCCTGGGTCAGAACCTGGGTCTGCGGCCGCATTCCCCTTCATCGAGAAGATTGTAGAGAGAATTGTGGCACAAGGACTGGGGGCAAAACCTTGAAAGGGATGCAATAACTATGTCAATGTTCGAGATTTAGGTATCATGGTTACTCTCTCATCCTCCCAACGAAGCATTCTCAGGCACCCCCCCATACTTCTGCAATCTTCTGGCTCAGGGCTTTGGTAAACTTTTTGCGCCCGACAAGATGAGCTGTCTGTCCAAAGACCATGTCCTGCTTCCGTTTCAGGCTTTGTTCGCCGTTCCCACAGGCCTCAAATGACTTGACAAAGTCGTAAGGCGTCTTCCACCTTTTTTGTATCTCGAGCGCTCGTTCTCCGGTAACGCCCTTTGTCGTCATGAGCATTTTCAGGAATATATCTCCGAGGGTCATCGATTCCGACTTTGAAGCTAATGACGAAAAGGCCGGGTAAGTGATGTACCATCCTGCGGATGGAACTGATTCCCTCAGATGGGACAGCAACGGGTTGTAGTTCTGGGCGGTGATGACCCGAGTGGGGATAACATTCAAGGGTTTGCTCTCGTATGTTCGCTTCAGCATCGTCGTCATTCGGGCGAGGTACCTGATAGTATCGTCCATCTTGGCCGTCTTCTTGACAAAGTAGCCATTGACTACTTGTGTCGAGGCTATGGCTGAGCGGACTGCTTCGTCGTACCTTGAGATCGAGGTTGGATCCATGGTGATCTCCTCGATTATGTAGATCACCTTCTTGACGCCTGAGCGTTTTAGACGGAACTTCTGCTCGTGGAACCTTCCGTCCTTGATGCTGCCAATCAAGTCATCCAAACGCTTTCTCTCGACGATCCAGTCCAGGACAATTTCATCGCCCTCGGCACCTTGCGCAGACAGCAGGTTCGGGTCGTGGCATTTTGCAATCCATTGAGCATCTCCAAGTTCCATGCTACGCATGACTGGTTTCACTCCTAGTTTTGCCAGCTCCTCCTGCATATAGTCGCGATCGGTCTTTGCCCTGACCTCGCGAACATCGAGGAGTAAATGCACGGAAAAGGATCCTGGTGGGAGGCGTATGGGCGTAAAGTTGGGGAGTGAACTGTCATCTGAAATCGCCGGTCCATCAGACACGACATTTTGAAATGCTGAGGGAGCTCGTCCGAGCTCAGCCAGCTCGTCAAAAAGTGACATCTCCCGGGCTGTGGGTTCAGGCCGGGGATTAGACATGATGGGCTGGGCTGATGACGGTCCCTTAGTCCCACCTCTATCAACCTCGGCTTGCCACTGATCTGTCTCCTTTATTCTCTTCGCGACATCCCAGCCTTCGTCAGTTAGAGCGTATCTCCGCAGTGGGCGCCCTCTTTCATAAACCAGCTCCTTCTGCAGCAAGGTTTTCATGGAGTTCCAGGCAGTGTAGAATTTGGTTGGGTCGCTCGGAGCTGTAAAGGAAGAGTCGCAGTGGGGTTGTGCAACTTCAATCAGTTCTCCCTTTGTCATGCCAACAGATGTGTCCTCGTCGAGGGTCGAAAGACCAATAACCAAGGCAAAGGCTCCGGATCGAAAGGTAGGGACGTATGCCTTCGGCTTGCGAGCCTTTTTTGCAGGTCTTGTTGAGCCCTCGGCCTCATCCCCTCCGCCAGCTGCAGTCGCCTTCTTGGACCTGGGGTGGGGGGGCATTGGTAAGCCATTTTGTTCGCAGTATTTCCTCAGCTTGTCCTCCAACCGTTCGCAGAGCTTGGGGCCAAATCCCTTGAGCTGCTGCAGCTGAGCAGGATGCTCAAATGTAATCGGGCATGCCTTCAATGAGTCGTAGGCATTTTTGTAGGTAGTGATGCCCTTTGAATTGCGTTCGCGAGCAATATCAAGCCATTCCTTGACCCAAGCCAGCAACTGCGGGTTAGCAGACTCGGCATCCATCTCGTCACACCGAGTTGTTGGAGGAGAATAGCCAGGACGTTGTATCCAGACCAGAAGCGTGGAGGCGCGTGTCTGGGGAATGATAGGTACGAAGGAGACGCGCCGATCATGCTTTCACGATTGGAGAGCATGACACGAAAACACGTGATTTGCTAGGCGCGAGTGCCACCGAAGACCTTGGAAGCTCTGAAGCTCGGGCAAGCTGCTTGGAAGGTCTCATTGACCCAAGTCTATCATGCGACTACGTTAGCTCTACCTGAGTTAAAATAAAAGAGTTGAAAAATTGCTTGGCTTCTGGAAGTACTACTGCGGTGAAGCCACCGGAGAAGGGAAGAACCATGTCTGGCAACTCGGGGGCCAAGATAGAAACTTGGGAGGGGAATATAGCGGGTGAAGCTGAAGTGAATGCACTTCAAAATGGATCACCATACAAATCAACTCGATATTGCTCGTGATGCAGAACACGTATCTCGATGAGGTATTCATCAGCTTCAAAGACCGGGATCAGGAATAGTGGCATATCGAGAAACAAAAGGATAGAGGGCCTTAGGCAGCCTTTGGCTACTTAGCTTATGATGAGATCATCATCAATCATCACGACTTCCTTTTGTGTTGGTAGAATTCTCATGGCAAGAATCCTTGACCTCTTGCTGGAGCCTTGAGTTCTGAGGGGGCCATGTTGGAGCCCGAGGTCTGTTTGCGCAGTAGACCGCCAGTGGCAGGCTTGGTGGGGGGGTGGTTGCTGGGCTGACGTGAGGTCCAATGAGGGGCAGGTGAGGCGCTGCACCAAATTTGGCCAATCAAGGCAGCCTCAGCTCCCACCTGCAGCAGTAGTTCAGCCACACTAAGTCGTGCAGCTGCCACCAAAGCGGGGCAGAGCTCGTGAGGATGGCTTGTTGTGTCAATTTATAGCTCCCCAAGCTGCAAGATTATGGCGGTATATCAACTGGGCGGCCTAAATGAGGCCCATCTAAATAGCTTGCAGTTTTTCAGTGGTTGGTTTGTACCACGGAGCATTGCCCTTACAATCAGGCCCTGTTCATGGTTGTGCCAGGGTTTGAATGCTGCCCCTCTTCTTGCCAGGTCAAGCATCCCCGCCCTCGTCATATGCGGAGGTCTCATTGTTTCAAAAAGGAATCCAGACTCCATCTTTTTCTCGCCCTCTTCTCTTGCTCGAGCTGTCCTGCTCTTTGCACCTCACTCCTCTTAGCATATATCTACCTACTCGGAAGCTATCTCTCCCAATCGGAAACTACGTAGAATGGACGCCCAGATCCTCGCTGCTTCGGCAAAGCACCCCATTGTGCCCAACCATACCTACAAGTATGGCACAGCGGGGTTCCGCATGAAGGCTGACCTTCTTGACGGCGTCTCGTTCCGTGTCGGCCTCCTGTCCGGCCTGCGCAGCCGCAAGCTCAATGGCCAGGCCATCGGTGTCATGATCACCGCCAGCCATAACCCAGCGGCCGACAATGGAGTCAAGATCGTCGACCCCATGGGCGAGATGCTTGAGCAGGAGTGGGAGGCCTACGCTACCCGCCTTGTCAACTGCCCTTCCGACCAAGAGCTTCTCGACACCTACAAGGCCCTCGCTTCCCAGCTCAAGGTTGACCTCTCCACCCCTGGCCGTGTCGTCTACGGCCGTGATACTCGTCCCTCGGGCCACTCTCTCGTCGCCGCTCTCGCCGACGCCTTCGAGGCCACCTCGACCGAGTACACCGACTACAAGATCCTCACCACTCCTCAGCTTCACTACCTGACCCGCTGCATCAACACCGAAGGCACTCCCAAGGCCTACGGCAAGGTCAGTGAGGCTGGCTACTATGAGAAGCTCTCTGAGGCTTTCGTCCGAGCTCTTCGCGGCAAGACGATCCAGGGCCAACTTATCGTCGACTGCGCCAATGGCGTTGGTGGTCCCAAGCTCATGGAGCTTCTCAAGGTCCTCCCCACGGACGCCGCTGGTTTCGACATCAAGGTTGTCAATGACGACGTGCTCCGCCCCGAGGTTCTCAACCTCGATGTAAGCTTATCCCTTTACATTTTTTTCTTACTCTGCATTTTCTGACATGTCCTTCGTCACAGTCCGGTGCCGACTTCGTCAAGACCAAGCAGCGAGCCCCTCCCAACCCCAAGCCCATTCCTGGCGCCCGATGCTGCTCTCTCGACGGCGATGCCGACCGCTTGATCTACTACTGGGTCGACCCCGACACCGGCTTCTTTATGCTCGATGGTGACCGCATCTCGTCTCTCAACGCCTCTTTCATTGGCGACCTCGTTCGTTCGGCCGGGCTCGCTGACGACCTCCGGATCGGCGTTGTCCAAACCGCTTACGCCAATGGCGCCAGCACCAACTACATCGAGAAGCATCTTCAGCTCCCTGTCGTCTGCACTCCTACTGGTGTGAAGCACCTGCACCACGCCGCTTGCCAGTTTGACGTCGGCGTGTACTTTGAGGCTAACGGCCACGGCACCGTTGTCTTCTCTCAGGAGGCTATCCGCGCTTTCCGCGAGACTGAGCCCCAATCCCCCGCCCAGAAGGACGCTCTCGACACTCTCGCTGCCGTCAGCGACCTCATCAACCAGACCGTCGGCGATGCCATCTCGGACATGCTAATGGTGGAGGTCATTCTTGCTCACAAGGGGTGGACTCTTAAGGACTGGGCCATGACCTACACTGACCTCCCTAACCGCCTCGTCCGTGTCGAGGTCGGCAACAAGGACCTCTTCCAGACCACCGATGCTGAGCGCCGCCTCAGCCACCCGCCCGGTGCTCAGGATGAGATCGACCAGTGCGTCAAGAAGTACACCAACGCTCGCTCTTTTGCCCGTGCCAGCGGTACTGAGAACGCATGCCGTGTCTACGCCGAGGCCGCCACGCGCTCCGAGGCTGATGAGCTCGCCAACAAGGTGGCTCAGATCGTAAAGCAGTTCGGTTCTTGAGACATTCACCTCGCACGTTGGGCATGAGTTATGACTAAATTGCGTTAGACGGATAAACGATGAAAAAGGTGACTGCGAGGCGAGCCAGCTGAAGGGATGCTACGCAACGCAAGACTTGGGTGAAGGCGACCACTTTTAAGAAAGGGGGACAAAAAGTATTAAGATGAATCTCCGAATGGGCTCTCAGACCCAACTCAGGATCTATCTAGCCTCAGGAAACGAGCTAGATGCTCTGCCCGATCTAACGATGAATGAATCTTTGTTTTTGATGAATCACTAGAGAACTGATATAGCGCCGTGTTGATGTCGCTGTTTTAAATTGCAGGCCAACAATATCCCGAACGAGGATCTCCAACCCATACTTGAAGTGCCCAGGTTGGCTACCGTTAAAACAACAGCTACGAAAGACAGTAATCAAACATTCCGTCATATTCAAGCAATTGATCTATTGACTAGGTAGCTCCGGAGTGCTGTAGTTTGTGGTATCACTCATAACGGGTCATCAACCAGCCACCGTCCCTCGCAGTGAAGTTTTTCGTTTTATCTACCATGAGTTTTTCCCCCCTGTAAGATGCAATGAGACGCCAGCCGCCTTGTACACAACCCCCAAGATTCAGATGTATCTACTCTCTTTGCTCCCTCCTGATCATGCATCACAAAAAGGTTCCCCGTCGTGTCATCATTAGCAACAAGTAGCTCCCAGCTTAAAAAGCACTCAGCACATGCGGTACTCCATCTGCCCCTTGGCGGAGCGAGTAGCATCGTCAGTCTCAAAGTCGTAGGCGATCTGAATGTCGAGATCGCGCCTGTTCTTGTTGTTGGGCCTCACATGGAGATTGCACTTGACCTCCTCACCCTGCTGGACGGTGAGGACGTCCTCGAAGTAAAAGACAGTCTGCTTCCAGTGAGTGTACTTGGTGTGGGGGCCAGTCGAGAAGCGGATGGGCTTGTGGCAGGCAGTGAAGTCGATGTCGAACCACGAGACCAGGGCGTGGATGAAGTCGTCACGCTTAACAGAGAGATTGAAGGGAGAGGTGAAGGCCAGGTCAGCGGTAGTGCAGGTGTATAGATCCAGGGTAAGGACTGGGGTAGGGTCGGTAACAACAGCCTTGAGCTCAACGGTGTCGACGAGGGGCTCAGACAGGGCAGTGGCCTTCAAGGGGGTGTAGTCAAAGCCATAGACGTTGTTCCAGACTAGCGAGATTTGGTTAGCACACAGAGCGGCAGAGGCCAGATGGGTATTCAGGAGATGCACTCACATTCAATCTTCTCATCCTTGTAGTCACCGTCCTCGATGCCCGCAAAGAAGATGGTGGCCTTATCAGGGAAGATGAGACCGTCCTTCTGAAGGTAGGTGTCTCGGGCATACAAGACAGTGTCGAGCATGGACTCGTAGAGAAGGAAGTAGCCCATCCACTCGGAGATGATGATGTCGACCTTTGGGAATGGCAGCTCAACCTCCTCCATCTTGCCCTGGAGGAGGGTGATCTTGTCAGAGAGACCGTTGGCCTTGACGATCTCGCGAGCCTTGAAGATGATGGTGGACATGTCGACACCGATGACGTGCTTGGCGCCAGCCTTGGCGGCGAACCTGCAATGGTTTGCAAGTCAATATGAGTTTCATTCCACGTGAAGAACGGACGAGTTGCATTCCGACCAGCGCAAGGATGCTGAACGGTGTGGTGCAGAGAGCGGCTCGCAGACAATCGCGGCGACGGAGGGAAAGATCGCAATGGAGGGTTCCTTTCGCACGTACATGGAGAGAATGGCGGTACCGCAGCCAACGTCGAGAACGACCTTGTCCTGAAAAATGTGCTTGTTTTGGACGATGGCGTTCATGTACGATCGTGTGCGCACTTCGTCTTTCTGCAGTCACAGGACGGACCTTGTCAGCGGGGACTGCATTGCGCAACACAGCGGCAGGGCTCAAAGGTCCAAGGGCTGCGGGGGAGGGGGAGGGGGGAGGGGGGAGAAGCTCATACCAACATCTCCTCGTGGATGCCTTTTGCAATGGAACAATTCGTCAGTAAAGAAGGTCTTTTGTGTCAAGGTCTTTTGCCATTTCGGGCTTTTGAGTAAGGCATTATCCATTCGTACCATGGTGATCGTAACTGCAATGCGAAGCGCGGTTAGCATACGATCAAGTCATTTTCCGGTTGTGCAAACTCACCTCTTGAAATAGTGCTGTTCGCTGTGCTCCATGGTTTTCATTTTCTGCTCGGCGAGCTCGACCTCCATCTTATCGCCGCTCATCGTGACTGATTTTCGAGCTCTGATCGTTCGAACAAGGGGGTTTCTTCGAAACGCGTGCCTGTTTGGGTGCTGATGCGAAGAGGAGAGAGAAGAGAAAAGCAGGATGAGTCGCAAAACCAGGATAACAAGGTCGGCGGGCAAGGCGGGAGGCACAAAGGAATGCCACTTTTTGTTAGTTCGGGCAGAAAATAATTTATCGCCGTCACCGCCCGATTTCGAGACGCGGCGAAGGACCCTTTTTGGCACCAAGTACCTTCTCGGTTAGCTTAAATCGAGTACAAAGTACTTACCGGCCCTTACTCGCCTTCGTCAGGTGCTGCTGTGGCACAGCTTTCCGCTGTTCCTTCTGCCGGGTCCGGCTTATCAACGATTGGCCGGGAAGCGGGGAGATCGAGACCTGGCGGATCGATATCCATCCTAGACGTGGAGACACCAGAAGGATCCTTTCCGTGGACACGACTCAGGAGCAAACCCGACTCAGTCGATATGTTCATGAGTTGGCATAAGATGAAATGATAGGCCAATTCAAGTACCAGACCCGGCAATAGCTTAAATCTTGAGAAGGACACCGGTCTGATGCTGGCATTATTACGCAGCATCTAGTTCTTATATTCGTATCTATGACCTTGATGTCAAAGTCCTACTAAGCAGCAGAATGTGGCCCATAATCCGAGTGCGTCTTCTTCATCGCAACCGGGAATCTTCAGTCGACAATCAACCCGTTTACCAACCATTGACAAAGCCTTTTCTTTTCGCGAGGTAACCCAAAAACTCCCCGACGCCGATACATGCATTCTGAACATCGACAAATCAACCGTGAACACGCGCCTACCGGTCGTTGATCCAATTACACCAGCAGGACGCTGTTGATGCAGCCCTCGTTCTCCGGGTTGTTGGTGACCTGCGCGTACCGACCCCAGACAACCTTGCCACCAGCGGTAACCAGTCCCAGCTCGCTGACGTTGACCTCGATGACCGTACCCTTGGTCAGAACACCTAACTGGGTGTACAGAGGGTTCTGAGGGTTCTTCTTGACGCTGATGATGGGCAGCTGCACCGTGACGCCGAGCTCGGGGTGTGTGACGTTGGCCTTCTTGTAGCGGAGACCCATGGGTCGGATGAACCTCTCGTGCTTGGGGTTGCGTCGTGTAAAGTCGGGCCCGACAAAGGTAGGCTTCGTCACCATCCGCTTCCACGCCTTCTTCTGGATCTTCTTGCCAGTCTTGACAACCTTGAACATCTCCTCCTCGCTGATACCTCGGACCTTGGGCAGCGGCACTGCGAACTTGGCCGCCTTCTCCGCCCGCTTGTTCTTGATAGCACTGCTCAGAGCCTTGGCAGTCGAGGGGTTCGTGCGATCCAGCAGGTAAGAGGGCATGGGCGTCGTAGGCTCTTTCTCGTCGGCAGTCTTGACGTTTCGCTCCTCGTGCGCTTTGATGGCCTTCTTCATCTGAATCTTCTCCTTGTGTCGCTTCTGCTGGTACAGCTTGGCTCGCAGACCACGCAAGTTCTGGGCATCCTGCGAAGCCTTATGGCCCTCACGGGCGGTGCGCTTGCGGACTCGCTCTTCATGATCAAGGCGGCGGCCGTGCTGCTTCCGCCACCTTTCCATATACTCGTTCTGAGGCTGCAAGGGATTAGCAATTCAATTTCTCATTCAAAACACGATTCGAAAACATACCATATTGTCGGTATTGCCCAGGTAGGGTCTTGATCTTGTCTGGCGGGGACTTGGATGCTGAAATTTCCCAGCCAGTCTAAAAAAAAAAAAAGTGGCGGTTATCGAGAAAGCGGCGCAGACACCCAGGAAACGGGATCGGCGCTCGGTGCTATGCTTATCCGGGCAATCCTTGGACCAGCGGCCGTGAACTTTTTCGAGATGCAATCCAACGACCTCAAGGCCGAACGCTCATTCCCCGTCAATTGACCAGCATAGTGCCCACGCCCGAACGGCACTGCGGTCGAAAATGAGCAGGGCACTTTTCCGCTCCGCGCTGGAGCTTCGAGCCCCCAGCGCACGACTCCCCGCCTCATTCCTGCTGCCAATTCACTCCCGCTCGTTCAACAGCACGGCGCCCATTGTCGAACCCATCCCCGATCGTCACGTCAAGAATGCCGCCAATCCTTCAGACAAAGAGGTCCGACCTCTCGCCTTCAAAAAGAGCCATCCCATTCCACCCCCGAAACCCATGGACGACTCCGTCAAGAACCTCCTGCCCTTCCTTGCCGCGCAGCCCGACCACTACATCACGGTGCACATCCACGGTTTCCCCTACCTCGTCCGCGAGGGCGACCAGGTCCGCCTGCCATTCAAGATGCCTGGTGTGCTACCCGGGGACATTCTCCGTCTGAACCGCGCCAGCATTCTGGGCAGCAGGGATTACACCATGAAGGGTGCTCCCCATATCGACGAGCGTGTCTTTGAGTGTCGGGCCACTGTCGTGGGCACAGAGTCTGAGCCCATGCGGATCAAGATCAAGAAGAAGCGGAGGCAGCGGAGGAAGAGGCAGGCCAAGAGCAAGCACCGATACACCATCCTGCGGATTTCGGAGCTTAACATCAACAACGTGGAAGACCTTGAGTGAGAATGGGGCCTGGCCTGGGAGAAGAGTTGGGTGATTCTGAGGGCAAATGATTCAACAAAGAAAGGATGTTGATGCACATGTACAAAATCGGCCAATGCCTCGAAATGCTGTACCATTACCAGCACACAGCTGGCTGTACAATAATAAACAACTTTTGCAATGATAACACATGCCCGCGGATCGAGAGTCGCTGAATATGATTGGTTTCGGTCAATCGCTTCCACGCGAGACCAGGGTTCTCGACGCCATATATGTCAAGACCCCCCAATTCCAATTGAAAAATAAAAAAAGAACCCGATTCTCAAGTACAAAAAAGTAGCTTAGGTAGAGTATGAAGTGTGTGGCAGCGAAAGACAAGAATGATACTCCCCAACACCCAGCTATAAATGCTTTCTTCCCAGCAAGTTTCAAATTCGTCATAAAACTCGTTCATCAAGCGACGGGGTGCGCCGTTGAAAACTCAAACATTGTTGTTTGTTGATCCTCCTCTCACATCCTGCTAGCCATAGCTTTCTTAACGCTGGCCCAGTAAGCCTGCGGCCAGACACTCACGCTTTCAGCCTCTGTCGGCATCCGCTCGCGGCACCTCGTCACCACGCTCTGGATGATTCTACCAAGAAGCTCCTCATCAATGGGAAGGGCCTTGTCAGTGAGTTCAGCCGGGTATAGGAAGGGATCCGACTCGTGGAGGAGCTCCTCGCATGTCGGCCGCATATGGTGGTCTCGGTTGAGGCACCGCTTCATCGTACGGATGAGTGAAGGAGGGACAGACATGCCACCCATACCGCGGGAAGGAAATTCGATCTCATGATCCCAGTTGATGATGGCCTGGCATCGAGACATCTGGTTGGCAATGTGGCCGAACGGCGGCACGCCATACACCATCTGGTACAGAATACACCCCAGGGACCAGATATCGCTTGGCTTGCCCAGCTTCATAAGCTTGGGCCGGCCAGGGATACGCCCTCCACGGGGATTGGAGTCCATGAGCGATTCTGGAGACATGTAGTTGGGCGTGCCGACTTGGGTCTCGCGGTGGACGTTGACAGTCTCATCCGTCTGAATAGCGTTGGCAATGCCAAAGTCAATCAGTTTCAGTTGACCCATGACTAAGACAAAATTGGCCGGCTTGAGGTCGGAGTGAACGATGTCACATTGGTGAACCGCCTGCAGGCACTCAAGCATCTCTTTCCAATAGTACCGCACAAAGACTGGATCAAACTTCGCATCTTCGGGGTTGTGGCGCCTCCGCAAGAACGTGTTGAAGTCCACCTCTCCAATCTCCATAAGCTGGAAAACGAGTTAGCAAACACGATCTCATAATCATCCAAGTCAGACAGCCTACCAAAGTAAGAACCTTCTTCTCTGTGTTCATTTCATAGTCCCACAGCTTGATGACACGTTCAACCTCGTCGAGCTTTTTCAAGAGATCGATCTCGCCAAGATATCCCTTGACGGTCGTGTCGTCCGCGTGCTCCAGAGAGACTCGCTTGAGAGCGAACATTTTGCCATTTTCGGCAGCGACTCGATACACCTTTCCACTGCCGCCCCGACCGAGACAATCGAGTCGGGTAAAGGCGATTCCATTTACCCTCAGAATGTTCCGTCGCTGCTTCGCTTGGGTGGTTGTGGCAGCGCCTGCGGTTGTCGTGGCAGCCTCGAGAACAGACATCTTCGGAGGCGGCGGAGGAGCATGCCGATGTGGAGTATTTCGGGCCATGGATGCAAGAGGCTTTCGCTCTGGTGAGACTGTTCTTAGAGTGGCGGGATCAGCGCTCATCGGTCGTTTAGGCATATTGTCAAGGAGCACATCGACAGACGGTTTAGTCCTCTTGTAACTAGCCGGGACGTCATTTTCTTGGTCGCGGCCGGATGGGAGCTCCGGGCGAGGAGCAGGGAGCTTATAGTGAATCTCCTCTTGCTCGTTCTTTTCGGGGTTGGCCTCTGGCTCGGGACCAGGTGCTGCTTCTGGTGCAGGTTCTCGAGGAGAGGGTTCCCGAGGTGATGGCCTCGCGGAACCCATGCGCAAGTCGAGATTTGAAGCATTCCGTCGGTGGATTGCCCTGGCAGCTGCACTGCCGCTTACTGGGCTTCCCGAGTTGAAGTCACGGATCCCATCACCATAGTATGAGGCTGGGTGGTGGTCTTCCGCCGGCTGGCTCTCGTGCTCTTGGCTAGACATCAGGGCGTCTCCATCGGCATTCGCTTCTCCCTCCTCTTCACTCTGCCTCCGGCGGCCTCGCCGGGCGGGCCCGCTCAAAAAGCTACCGGCGACCTTACCGACACGCTTGACACGCATCGAACTTTGCAGATTGATATTGTCTTCTGGCCGCGTCCTCGTACTGGTCGATGGATATCGAGAAACGCTGCCATGATGGAAAGGCGGCGGATTTCGCGCAATCGTGGCAGGCTCCTCAGGCTGATCATTGTCCATATCGATGCCCGATTTATCCAGCACAGACCGCTCCATAGACCTCCCTGATGAAGGACCGGTGGAGCCCATACGGCTTCTGTTGCCAGGAGATCCAGCATTTATCCGCACGACGCGTCCTCCCTGAGCTGGAGTGTTGACATCTTGTTGGGGCTCGTGCCTCTCATCAGAGGACATGTCCCGGCTGCCGGGGCGGCTATGAGGTCTGGCTCGCTGGGTTGAACGAGACACCGAGGTTGATCGTCGCTTGGTGGGCTTCATTTGGTTCAGGCTCTGAGGTGTGTTGCTTAACCGAACAACTCTCTTCCTCACAGGACTGATCTCTCGGCTTGTTACAGGGGCCGGGCTGGTTGGTCTTGAAGACCTCTGGTCATGTGCTTGTGCGCTTCCGGATCTCAAATGCCTGCGGGTTTCTGTGGCTGAGGACGTCGACGCGTTCAGAGCACTGGTGCGTCGTCGGGTTCGAGGCGGAGATGGAGGCCGTTCGACAGGCTCTGGGGCGCCATCATTCAGCAGCGCCTTGGTGAGAGCACTGAGCTTCATAGGTACGGGGATCTCGTCTTCGGAACTGTCATCGTGGAATTGTTGTTGTTTTTGTTGGTAGCCGTTGGGAATGGCAGAACTTGAAGGGGCCGGGAAGCTCTCGCTATGGTTCATTACCGGCCTCGACGGGAGTCTCTTGAGAGCTTGTCGTTGGGATGTCCTCCGGACGAGGCCGGTTCCCATGGGCGTTGGCGAAGCGGCCGCCATGTTATTCTCGGGGGCGAGCTGAAGCGCGTTCGGGCGAGGATAGGATGGAAGCGATGAGGAATTGGTGACGAGTCGGTGAGGAGTAGAGGATGTACTACGCGTCGATAGTGCCCATGATTTGAACGGCAGAAAATTACCAGAAAATTAGTTTATGCGTCGCGTCAGGGTGCATCGTCAGGGAAGATGTGTGGTGTATCCGTATTTTGGTCCGGAAGCATTCTGGCCAATCAGGCAGAGGGCCGTTGCTCTGGGCAACCCTCTCCGGCCAACACCAGCCTGCCTTTAGCGGGCCGAGGACGACATGGGCTGAGAACTTGGTGAAAACAATTCTTCCTTACCAAAGGGACATGGCAGCTTGGAAAGCCATTCTTTACCAATACCTAGGACTATTATTTAGCAATGTGTTTTGTTCCTGACATGAAGAACTTGGGACTACGGCCACTTGGCGCTTACAATAAACTTATCTCGACTGATGGCACTGGAATAGCTGGAATACCAGATAGTGTGACCTAGATGACAAGACAAAGCCACCAATTCCTAGCAATGTCAAGGTATCATGTTGAGGCCAAAAGCAGAGACAGAGAGCTGCGCAGTATACCCACAATGAACCCCTTGTTTCTAGTTTCATCCCTCAATGCGCCGACATCCTCAGCAGAACTGAGGACTTACATGGCCAAGCAGCCAACAGGGTGCCGACTTTCTTCCCCACAAATTCCAGAGAGGAAAACACTGACGGACAGCCCTCGGGGTGCTACCGGCGCCCGAGTCCCCCGAAAGCCCCCTAATGCCAGCCCTCCGAAGCAGTTTGATGCTTTGAAGCGCCCGGCCAATCACGGCCCTCCACTAAAACTAGACCCGATTCCTGCAAGTGCGTCTCGCGCATGGGCTTCCACTGTGCCGCGCCGAGCCACATCGCCAACAAGCCCTGAAGCTCAAGTGCAGCTTCCTTCACATGCCCCTCGCCTCATTCCTGGTTCTATCCTCTCTCCCGCAAAGAGGTCGATGCCCGCACAATGGCAACACAGAGGGGGCGGCCATGGACACGGGTCCTCTCCTTGACCGTCCTCGTTCTCGCACTCGCCGCTACCGTCCATGGCTCTGTTGGCGACAAGCTACCAGAGTTCCAGAAGTGTCTCGACGTGAGCTTTTGTCAACGTCGCCAGATCTCGAAAACACCAGAGGCTGATAAAATTTCGTATAGATCTGCAGATCCGAGAATTGCGCCCCTAGCAGACCCCAGACTCATATACGTACGCTGCCGCGATCCCGCCGCTTAAGCTTGTCCCGCTGATATTCCCATTTTCGTCGCCCGACAGCTATCCTCCACCGTCTCCTCTTCTGGACCTGCGCCAGCGAATGCGATTATGCTTGCCAGCACATAATAACGAACCAGCGCATGGCCGCGGGCCTCTCTGTCGAACAATTCTATGGGAAATGGCCCTTTTATCGCTTCCTCGGCATGCAGGAGCCGTTCAGCGTCCTGTTCTCTCTGGGAAACCTCTGGGCGCATTGGGATGGCCTGAAGAAGGTTCGGGCACGGATTCCCGCCTCATATTCGATGCGTCCCTTTTACGAGTGGTTAGCTGGCATTGGCATCGCATCGTGGGTCTTCAGCTCCATCTTTCATACCCGCGATTTCCAGGTCACCGAGGAGCTTGACTACTTCGCCGCTGGCGCCAGTGTGCTCTACGGCTCGTACTATACGCCTGTCAGAGTGTTCAGGTTGGACAGGCGGACTCCTCGAAGGCGGACTGTCCTCCGCGTCTGGACGCTAATCTGCATCGCCCTGTACCTGTGTCACGTCTCATACCTCAAATTTGTCCGCTGGGACTACACATACAATATGGCGGCCAATGTCATCGCAGGAATTGGGCAGAACATCCTCTGGACCTGGTTCAGTTTCGATAGGTACAGGAAGTCGAGGCGCATTTGGGCGGCCTGGCCTGGTTTCGTGGTAGCCTGGGTGATCTTTGCCATGAGCATGGAGCTCTTCGATTTTCCCCCGTGGCTGGGTTGTATCGACGCTCACAGTCTGTGGCATCTCATGACCATCGCGCCCACAATTCTTTGGTACAAGTAGGTTCCGCACATCTCGTCATCTCTCTATATGTACTGGCTGACCATGCACAGCTTCCTGGTAAAAGATGCTCAGGACGATATCGCAGGAAGCCAGAGACTCAAGGCTTGAGGTAATTCACGTTTGTCTGTCTTTGTTCTCATCTGGGTGGCAATAATATGTAACTTATGGGTCAGCTTGAGGGGATGCAGTTGGGTCCAGGAAACGCAAGTTGCGGGCCGGATTGAGGCTAGTCGGAGGTAGTCGAAGGAATCAGGAGATACCTAAGTAGCTTGTCATATTCTAGCAAACCTACTTGATTAGATGCATGAGATTTCAAATGATAGCTATAAACTTGGCGGATAATTGAGCTCACAGTGAGGTCCGGATGTGATGATATATACCTGGGTGTCATCCCATTTTATGAAGTTAACCATCAGCCATCCTTTTGCGTCACCTTGCCTCCTCATCGCCAATTAAAAAAAAAAAAGAAATCAACCACGATGATATGGCAATTCTCAATGGATATGTAAAGACGCAAATCATTATCGATGTCACCAAAGCAGTTCGTCAATCCACTTTGAAGGCTCACAGCGGACTGACAGAGTCTGAGACTTCACGTTCTCTTCGGAAGTTTCCCTCATGTCGTTGGCAGCTTCGGGCAATGACATCCCGAGATGAGGCGTGTCAACAAGGATCCAGCCTTGGTGGTTCACGTCAGACAAGGGTCCTGATAGCTATCTTAGGCCGAATGATCGCTTGCCTTCACATCATGAAACTGAGGTCAGACTAGTCGTTCATGCTAATATATACGATACGTGTTGATAGCGAGGGGCATGGTGATAGGAACGACCTGGTTCAACCGCAACGTGAAGGCAAACCTCAAATGAGGGATTTGGATCAGTGGATCTTCATGCTTTGAAAGAAGTTTCACTTTGGACCAAGCAATACAGCTGGGCAGGAATCTTTATGACTCGGGCTATTGCGAGTTACGGCAGGATTGAATTGGGCGTGATGCGCCCTGAACCACATATTCTACAGAGACCACAGCACCTTGATGATTTGGGAAAACATCCATGACTGGAAACTAATGTTTATTATCTGCTTTCTGTACTGCCCCTCGGGTGACCGTCGCCGGGCGACACCTAATGTGTGCATGTGAGAACCCGGCCAGTCATGAGTTGAGCGAACAGCCAAATTCGCCGTCCAAGAACCTCCTCGAGTCCATCAGCTTGCAGGAAAGAAACCCAATAGCAAACCCCGCTACACCAATTACCAGCATCAGCGACGCAGTTAGCGACGGGCTGACCTCCCGGTCCAACCATTTCTGGCGGAAACGCATCGTGCCAAGTCGCAGAAAGAAGAGTTCCTCGACAAACACCTCTCCCGCCATATTAGGTTTCAGCTCCGTAGACTCCCGGGTGCTCTTCTTCTTTTCCACTCTATTGCCTGGCCACGCTCGTTAGCTCACACAAGTCCCGCTCGGTTGTGGTTGTGGTTGGACGGGGTAGTAGACTTACAGCAGGGTCAGGGAGACGTCGCCCTGGAGGCGCGCCTTGAGCTCAACTTCAACATCCAGGTTCAGGCCCAGCTGGAGGCGAACGGGCTTGGTCTCTGCCAGACGCGGCAGGACAGGGCCAGTCTTGATGCCGTCACGGGTGGCCAGCTGCTTGTTGTTGCGGCGGCGGCGGCGGCGGCCCTGAGAATCGATGCTAGAGGCCTCCGAGGCCGAGTCGTCGAGCTGCCGGCGCAGGTCAGCCAGGACATCATCCGCGGACCGGGCAGGGCTGCCGCCGGGACTGGATCCCATGGCGCCAGGGCCCGAGGGAAGGGTCGCGGTACCGACCTTGGGCATGATGGGTTGAGCGGACATCTTTTCAGAGTAAGGGGGTGGCGGGGCAGGGGATTCGAAGCTCAACGTCGTTACCGACTGGAGTAGAGTGTGCGAGTAGCTCTCGTAGTAGCTTGGCGGCGGCGGCTGCTTGGGCGGTCGACGCTTGCGAGACGCGCGGACGAGACGAAGCGGCTTAACCTCGAGGCTGTTGTTCCGACTCGGATAGTACGGCGGCGGCTGGGCGGCGTAGCCTTCGGGCTTGAGTGGGAGGACGCGAGGGAGAGAGGCTCCGGCAGAGACACCAAAGGGCTGGACGTGAAGATCGGGACCGGAGTAGGTTGGGAGTTGGCGGGCAGCTGGTTCGCTTTCCCGAGGCCGGCTGTTGGGAAAGCTGGGGAGACAGAGACAGAACGAGTCAAGGACTGGATTATCCACGCCGGCGCAGCTGGCGAGAAGGGCTTAGGAGGGAGTGAATTATAAGAAAGGGGCCAAAAACGATAAGTAACGAGTCAATAAACTGAGGCACCAGGCCGTTAGAAGGGAAGAGAAGGGTTGAGAGGTTGTGGTGGTTCGAGCCCTGCTTGAACTGAGTTGGTTGATGAGGATGAATTATCACACAGCAGGACCCGACGACCATCTATATACTCGTTGAAGTCGCTATCAATAGTTCATCCAGCCTCGTAAGACTTCCACGCATCTCGCCTACGATCTTTGCATGATCCCAGAAACTCATCAGATGGTACGATAGGTCATCGCTGTGAAACGGGCTCAACGTCGACACAGATACGGGGAAGGTGGATTGAAACGGTAGAGGCAGCAATTGCAACTCCGTACCAGCAATGTGGCAGCCGGGCGCCCGGCGGCGTTTACAGAGGACGGGGGATGAGATTTGGCTCTCCGGGTGGCATCGCTAAGGTTGTCAGAGCGGCCAGGGGTCCTGTTACAGGTTGGCGTTTGAAGACTTGGGATGATCAAACCGCAACTGTCTTGGGCGGGTATAGAGTAAGAGCTGGGGTATTACGTATGAGCAAGCATTGCATATCGGCCTCCAGATAATTTACTTGGTGGCTTGCCAAGATTTAGGCGCTAAAAAGAAGGTATGAGCCCGTAGAAGAATGCTTAGATGAGGCTGCGAATAGTAGGCAGTTGTTAGAGTCATCGAAAGATGGGCCTGTTTTTCTTGATCCCGCGGTTGCCTTAACAGCACAGGCCATATCACGGACATGGCCGAATCATGATACCAACCTCACTGGATATTTGCTGCAATTCAACCTGAGGATTAATGTTGCATCCGGTTTATTACTCTCATCTCAAAACTGGGCCTCCATCTCCGTCTACCCTCCTGTCTCCTGCTTTCCCTGTCTATAATATGAAGCGTTCCAATTGAGGCAAATAAAAAATCCTCAAAATCGAACCACCTGGTATTCCCATCGTTGTATGGTGGTTGAATAGTAGGTAGGCGAGGTAGTTAGTAAAGAATAAGTCATCAGTAGGGTAACCAAAAGGAAGGAACCAGGACCAAACAACGCCCCACATCCGTTCTTTCCAACTCCATATCCATATCCATATCCATATCCATTTGAGAAAGGACCAAGAGCTGACCTACCCGAGAGAATTTTGCAAGAAAGCTCTGTCACCTCTAATATTTCCCTTTCATGACCCTCCAGGGGAAAAGACTCATCTGTCTTTTTGTTCCCCATTCACTCGAGTGTGCAGCCCGTCAAAGCCTTCAGAGCCTTGAAACGCTCCAGAGCCTAGAACCTTTTGCTCCCCCCAAGCCTCTTTGGAAGAGCAATACGACACTCCCAAACCGGCTGGCTCTGAACATCGGACCACGTCAAGAGCCCTTCCAGAATCCAACAACAGCCCTGTCAGGGAGATTGGCGTTTCACGGAAGCTCATGATGGACATCATATCATAACAAACTCCAAACGCCACGGCCCGCCAAGCCCGCTCTCCCCGTAGGCTCACGTGCTGAGTAGATCACGCACCGACAGGCCTCTGCCTTTGGAGTCGCGACGGTCATTAGTCAGCATCAACAGCGCAGCCATGGCTTCCTGGTCAAGCTCGCTCTGTGGGTCGAGTGCCGGGCTTGTCAAAGTTGACGCCGGCGCAGAGGTGTCGCCGCGGGTGAAGGGTGGCGCCCCGAAGACCTGCGGGCCAAACGCAGGGGAGGTGCCTGCCGAGACGCTGTAGCTATATCGGCGATGGTCTGTTGATACAGAAGAATATGAATGTTGTCGACGACGGCTATCTTGGGGCGGCAGCGCGGGAGAAATGGACGGGTGACGGAGGTTCTGGTCTGCAACCGCGGTCATGGCGGGCGACGTCACATCCGAATCCTCCATCTCGATATCACCATCGGCAGAGGCTGCTGGGTCGTCTCGGAAAGTCGGGTGGAACTCGCGGATGGACGGCAAACGGTCGCGAGCCGTGGGCGTTTGGCGACCGGATTCGGGAAGGGAACTGTCTTCCTCCTGTTGTTCCTTCAACTTGGCCACACAGTCTTCGAGATATCGGATGTACTCGATCGATGCCTGGTTTTGAGACACGTATTTGTCAGTGTCTCCCGTCAGCCAACATTATTGTGCACAGAATCGACAAACCTGTAAAATCGAAAGCTTGTGCATGTCTCCTGTGCACGCCGGGATCATGTCTTTGAGGACGGCGAACTCCTCATTCATCTTACTTCTCCTCCGGCGTTCGATCAAGCTATGCGCTGTCTTCCTTGCGATTTTACGTCCTGCTGCGCTTGTGGCACTGGGTTGCTTCTTCTTGCCCTTGTCGTCCGTCGCCGCATCACCGGTTGTTGTCGCAGCGGTCTTCGAGCTGGTCCCTGTGGTTGCCGTCTTGGCCAACGCAGAGCCTTTGCCTCCTGCTCTTGTCTTCTCTTTGCTGGCGCCGCTATCGGCGGTACTGCCTTGCGCGCGGGGCTTCATCTGGATGATTTTGCGGGATCGGGTTGGCGGAGGAGGGAGGGCGAAGGAGCCATCTTTCGTTTCCTTGGCAGCGGATGAGCGGCGGCGCGCCTTCACAGTCTCGGCTGGCTGCATGGGAAAGGTGGCCCCTGGCGAAGTGGTTACGTGTGGGTGTGACTTGGTGTCGGTGGGTGAGACCCGAGAAGACGATGCGGCGGGGGAGATGCGAGAGGCATCGTGGATAGCTGGGGGAGGCAGCTCAAACGAGAGCTGGAAGGAGGACAGCTGCTGGGTGCCGTCCTTGCCCTTGATATCCGATGAGGAGCCCGGTGTGAGTGGGAGGCCTGGTCGGGGCATCTTGAGGCTTGAGGCTTAAAAGAGAGACGTGTCCCAGTCCCCTAGTAACGGTGAATGGCTTTGCGTACTTTCTCGCAGACGGTAATCTCTGAAGAGAAAATCTCCCTCGTCCAGGGGATGTGTTGACGCCAGGCGAGGTGGGGGAGAAGCGAGGCGTCTGGGAGGGACACTGCTGTTGTTGTTTGAAATGGCCGTGGATGATGTTGAGAGTCTGTGAGTACCGTGACTAAAAGGGACTAACACTCTCGGCAAGGTTACAATTGAGACCAGGTCCTTAGCCTGGGATATCGGATCCAAAGAAGACAAAGGAAGAGAATAAACCGCCGCCGAAAAGGAGCGGACGAGAGATATCGAGATTCGATCGTTGGTTGACAGGGTGTGCCGGCGTAGTCGTTTGGCCAGCACGAGCACGAGCACGAGCGAGAGATCAACAGGCTCGAAGCTGGCCGTCTCCCATTAACGACAATCTAGTTTCAGTCTCACACGCGCGGATGAAAAGAAGATATGGAGAAGCGGTACCAGACCGGGCAGCCAGGAATACTTACGAAGAATCAACTAGCAGAGCACTCTCAATGCAACGAGGACCTACAGCTGACGCATACGGAGTCGGGATGCATGCCCACACACGCAACAACGCCTCACAAGTCCCAAAGGCAAAATAGTTTCGCCAGTGAACCCGCTTCTCCCCTCCAATCCGCAGAGAGACCTGCAGGCCATTCTCCTGGGAGCGCCCAGCTTTGACCCAAGACGACCCAGGTTGAAGGGATGCGGATTCATGGACCAAGCATCATCGAGGAAATGGTCGCGTGCTCTATCTGTCCATGGACGAATCAGGGCGGGGCTTTCGCCCATGTGGTCGTCGGTGGGCTTTTTGGTGGACAGGGGTCTAGTCTCAGAAGCAAAGGGAAAAAGCTTGGATTGGCGTCCTTGCTAGATGGAGAACAGGTTGGTATCGACAGGCTGACAGGAGGGCACGAGGGTTGACATGGTGCAGCATTGGCACATTTCGACTTGTGTGTATGGTTCAAAAAGGTGGATGGATGGTGGTAAAGATGCTGATGATGGTGTAAGTCGAGTCTGCGGGTGAGCTTGATCACACAACAACCGGCATCAACGAAACATTGAAAAAGCTACGCGAAGGGGAAACAATCTACGAGATAAGCATCGCACAGACCAAGATTTCTTTTCATCCAGCTATATTTTTTTAAGTCCAGAAGCCAGAGGCAGAGCCTGAGGATGGGTGGATGGATGGAGCACACAAGACAGTCGGGATCTCCAATCTCTCCAATCTTCATGACACACGGTCCGTCACCTTAAGGCTCTCCACCTCCACTCTCTCCAGCATCTCCACCAGCAGGACTCCACCAGGAGCGATCCTCGGCTGGAAAGCAGCAACGGCATGCACACCCACGATCAGGCATGGCAAAAAATACACAACCAGTGCAGAGGGGCACGTGTCCCGGTCGCAAACGCCGGGACCTTACAGACCAAATGCTTCCGGGCACCATGGCCAGGCTCTCACGCGCTTCCATCGAACAGGGGACGCGGCAGGGCTTGCAACTAAAATCGAGCTTCATTATTCGTTCTTGGGCACGGTTGAGCACGTGCGCGTGTCTGCCGGATGCCAACGGCCCTCAACAAGACGGCTCCTTTTCTACTTGTACATCCCGTCATTTTCCCGAACCCCAAGGTGAATCCCACCCATCACCGTCTTGCTTGGGCGAACGTGGGGGGGAAGGACATGGGGCGGCTCTGATCAGAGCCCCCCGGTTCGCCACAGACCCACGGGCGAGGCTTGTCTTTCACGATTCAACATCCCTGATGAGTGACCTCCCTCCCTCTCCTGTTCTGATAGACAGGTCGACATCCCAACGACCGAGAACAGCTGAGCTGCGCTGTGCATTGGTACGTATCCTTCCACCCTGACTTTTTTTGTATGAGCAATTAAACCTCTGGTATAAATTCTCTCCGGTTGATTCCGTCGCTATATTCCGGCCACCCTCTCTACCAGAGCCCCCCCCTGGGCCCTTGGCTTAGATCTCGTTGCTGGGGTAGGAGACCTTTGTGGTAGGAGTGAACTCCTCCTTGATGGCCCGGACATTGACGAAGCGGGTCAGCAGGTTCTGGCTGCCGGCCTTGTCGTTGGTGCCGGATGCTCGAGAGCCTCCGAATGGCTGCTGGCCAACAACAGCGCCGGTGCTCTTGCAGTTGACGTAGAAGTTGCCGGCGGCGTTGCGGAGCAGCTCCTCGGCGAAGCGGGCCGCCTCGCGGTCGGCAGCGAATACGGCTCCGGTCAGGCCGTACTCCGAGGTAGACTCGATCAGCTTGCAGACGTCGGCCAAGGCGTTGGGGACGGCATCGTCATAGACGTGGGTGGTCAGGATGGGGCCGAAGAACTCGGTCGAGAAGAACTTATGGGCAGGGTTGGTGGTGGCGTAAACGGTAGGGTGGACAAAGTACCCCTTGGAGGAATCATACTTGCCGCCAACAACGAGCTCGAGGTCCTTGTCAGCCTTGGCCTCGTCAATAGCACTGGAGAGCTTCTTGAAGGAAGCCTCGTGGATGACGGGGCCCATGAAGTTGCCGTGCTCGGTGGGGTTACCGATCTTGATCTGCTCGACCTCGGCGACCAGCTTCTCCTTGAACTCGGCCCACTTGGACTTGGGCACGTACAGTCGCGAGGTGGCGCTGCACTTCTGGCCCTGGAACTCAAAAGCACCACGGACCGTCTGCTTGACGGCGTTGTCGATGTCGGCCGAGGGGTGGATCAGGTGGAAGTTCTTGCCACCAGTCTCGCCGACGACACGGGGGTAGGATCGGTATCGGCCCTCGGCGATGCCCTTGCCGATAGTGCCGTACAGCTTGCGGAAGACGGCGGTGCTGCCGGTGTAGTGGAGGGCAGCAAACTCCTTGTGCTCGAGGACCACCTTGGTGACCTCGACGGGGTTGCCGGGAACGAACTGGATGACGTCCTTGGGGAGGCCGGCCTCGAGCAGGATCTGGTAGACGAGCCAGTTGGAGGCAATGGCGAAGTCGCTGGGCTTCCAGACAACGACGTTGCCGAGGAGGGCGGGAGCACCAGGCAGGTTGCCAGCAATGGCGGTGAAGTTGAAGGGGCTCACGGCGTATACGAAACCCTCGAGGGCGCGGTACTCGAGGCGGTTCCAGACGCCGGGGGAGTTGTGCTCGGGCTGGATGCCGTAGAGCTGCTCGGCGTAGTGGACGTTGAAGCGGAGGAAGTCGGCCAGCTCGGCGGCGGCGTCGATCTCGGCCTGCCAGGCATTCTTGCCCTGGCCGAGCATGGTGGCGGCCATGATGTCGTAGCGGTACTTGGTGGAGATGAGGTCGGCGGCCTTGAGAAAGACGGCAGCTCGGTCGGCGAAGGGGAGGGCCTCCCAGGCGGGCTTTGCCGCGAGGGCAGCGTCAATGGCGGCCGAGACGTCGGCGGCTGTGGCAGTGTGATACGAGGCGACAGTGGAGGCATGGTCAGCAGGGTTCTGCTGCTGGGAGAGGGCGGAAGCCTTGATCTGTGAGGTTCTCGTGTTAGACCCAGTCATGCCTCTCTCGTCATGAGAGCTCCAATCCGCAACAAGGACAATGGAAACGTACCTCCTTGCCGCCAACAACAACGGGAACCTCGAGGGGGAGCTTCTTCTGCAGCTTCTCAATCGCAGCCGTCAGGCTCTCCCGCTGCTGGCTCCCCTTGACGTAGTGTTGGTTCGGTTCGTTAAACACCTTAGGCGTCTTGAAAGTGGCCAGCGTCGCTGCAGTTCGCTTCTGAGCCCTCGCCGCGCTGCGGAGACCCTGGGCGCCTGCCCTGTTGAGGAACATGGAAGACATTGTGATGAGTTTTGCGTGTGAGTGTAGAATCGTTGGTGGATGGGTGATTATCTTTGTTATCGGTGTCGTCACGAGGGGGGGGTACCACAAGAGAATGTTTATAAAGGTAGCTCGGACGACGACCCGTGATGAAGGATGGAAGACGAAGAGGAGGGGGGAATGAGAAGGGGAATAGGACCAAATGAGACGTTGCGGCGCTCCCTGACTAAAAAGAATTCTATCCAAAGCCTCCTCACGCGAACTCGACCTTAGCTATTGGCATCATCAATGGGTGTCTGAACGTCTCGGCTTACCGCGGCCTAAAAGAGCCATCCGTGGGGCAGGGAGGCACAAGCTACAGTAGCACATGACGTCGCCTCCAGCAACAGCTCTCCCACAGCTGCGGGCAAGCCAGGAATTACTCTTGATTGGTCAATTGCCCGTCTGGATTTTGTTCTTCCCAATGGAAGCGCCGGTTTCGGCAGATGGGGCTGGGGGGGGACCTGACTATCTTTTCGACCGCGAAGAGCCGCAGCCGTTGTCTGGGGCTTCGGGGCCGGCGGCGAGTTGTTGGTAGGTAATAGGATGGAATTGCATGGCCCTCCATGTCGGAGTGGGATGCCGTCTTTTTTCTGGCGGGTCGGTCATACCGTACCGATCATTGATAACACAAGTTCCCTTGTTTCTAGGGTGCTTTATCTGGCCGCGCTTTGCCGACGTGGGGGGGCTTTCGTGGTCATGTGCTCTACATCGCAAGAGCCAGATCAAAGACCACCATCATCTTGGATCGAGTTGGCAAGCAAGAGACATCACAGCAAAGACATGAAGCTGCAAGTGAGAGTTCATGATGCACGTGAATGTTCATGGAAATGTATGAATTAGTAGTGTCGACATAAAGGATATAAACAGGTATCATCAACCTGCCTCATCGCTTTTCAACACCTTCGGGTGGGACATCTCTGGTCTTCCCCAGGTCGCTGCACGTTGTCTCCTCCGCAAGCTTCAAAACGAAGCCGTTTCCAAACTTCCATCGAGCCATCGCGGGCAATCGCCCCTGTCGGGTATAAACATGGTGCTACCCCATGGGAATAGCTCCCTCCTTACTCGTCAACAAGAAAGATGAAAAAAATTGGTCTGTGTATCCGGTGCTGTCTCCCTCTCTCTCCACATTCTCCCTTCGCAAGCCGTCGACTCCGGCCCGGCTCCACCGACTCTGGCTCCACATCGTGTCGAGACAGCCTCAACTCCGGCCCGAAGCAAGGTGCCGAGACCTTCGCGCCTCACACTCATCCAGAACTGGAAGATAATGTGCCTAATGCCGGTCTCCCGACTCCCTAGGTGTCTTGGGCTCGTCTCTCGCGACGTAGTTGAGTAGCGGCACCGTCAACCCATACATCTCTGTTCGACCCTCCGGGTTGTGTTGGTCAATTTCCACGTTGATGCACACGTCAAGCGTCCCGTCGTTACCCTTGCCATGAGTCTGCCGCGATGCTGCTCTGTGGCTGGTGCCGGAATCGACTTCACCTTTGTGAAGGAAGTTGTGGCCGTCATTGCCCACAAAAGTCGGCTCAGCTACCTCGGTACCGTTTTCGCCCGCGCTGCCGTTGGCATGGACATCTGGATTATTCGGCGAGTTCTCTGTGATGATTGCAAAGTTCCGACTCGGCATTGTGCAGTGGTTGTGGTTGGCTGTCTTGTTCGAGTCACCGGGATCCTTGTTGAACAGATCAAGCAGAGTCTCATCCGTCTTATGGTTCAGGTGGTGGATCTTGTTCCTCCGCGCCAGGAGGTTCGCCACAGCCGTTGGCGGCGGCTTGTTGACTATTGCCGATGAAATGACGTTGACCATGTAGCGATGGTCCTCCTCGGCTGGAATGTGGAGTTTCGGGTTCGAGTAGAATCGTCCCAGCGCTGCCAGGTGCACATCGCCTCCGAGAATGGTCACTCGCGTGTTGAAATCAGCAGCTACCTGCTGAAGGCGCACCATCAGGTCTAGACGTTCCTTTTTGTGAGTTCTCGCGGTATAATGGTCGTCCAGGTCATCCAACAGATCGATACTCCCATCAAACTGGTTGAACAGGCTGCCACCCAACCCGAATCGTCGGTTCAGAATCTTGATAGGACCCATCACCGGGCTTCGGAAGATATTCTCAAGCCATGTCAAGCGCTAGACATTGTTTAGTCACTTTAACACAAGTTTACTTGGGCCAATACCGTACCGGATACGCGATGGGGATACCCAGTAGCAAAATCAAGTGCTTGATCGGCTGGTCTGTGGCCGCGGCTGCTTCCAGCTCTGATCGGAGCCTCTGGAACACCATTTCATAAGTCTCAGGATAGTTAACTTGGTGCCGCGTACGCTAAATGTCTTGTTAGCCTTGGGCCGTGAAGAAGGAGGAGGGATTGCTAACCTCTACTCGTGCATCGATTCCAAGCAGGGCAATACGAGCACCGAGGCGCGCGTAGAGGTTGTATGAGTGCTCAGCCACGTACGGACCAGGTTTCGATCCTACAATGTACTGAGGCTCCTCTCTCATGGGTGCGACATACGTGTCGATGAGCTGGTTCGGGTCTGGTCCCTGAGAAGCCTTCTCCAGAGCTGCATGATCTACGAGTGGTCAGCATGCGTCCTCGCCCAACAGCACTGCAGTCATACCTGTGGTGTAAGTAGATGGTGGCGGCGGAAGATGGTGCTGAAATAGCATGTAGTATTTATGCGCGGTCCCACCGATGCCACGGAAGACATCACATCGCATGAAATGGTCGACATAGGAGCCGAAACCGTCGATGATCTGGGGGCTTGTCAGCAGTGCGCAGCCACACCAGCTTTCAGACTCACGTCATGGTCATCCCAGATGTTGATCTGGGGGATCTGGCCGTTGACCAAAGCAAAAGGCTCCTTGTTGTACCAGCGGATGTAGTTCGTGAGGTAGTAGTCGTCACACTCGGCACGAAGCTTCTCGGGGAATGGGAATTCTCTGCGCTTCTTGGGGTTGCTAATGTCAGTCCATTGACGCAGAGGGCCGTCAACTCGGATGCCGTCATTGTAGATCTGGTCGCCGCCACCAATCATGACGTGGAAGGGTAGCTCGCGATGCTTCCGTACCACGTCGTTCCACAGCGCAGGGCCACTCCAAGCCTCTTCGTCGGTGCCGACGCTGAAACCGTTGCACGAGTGAAACATGATACGCATAGACTCGGACGCGGCGGGGACGAAGAAGCTGTTCGTCTGAGGCTTGTATCCGGCCGAAAATCGTAGCTCTGGGATGGCATATTCGTAGCTGGTCTCGGAGCTTTGGATCGGAACATTGAGCTCGAAAGACCAGAAAGTGTTGCGTGGGTCCGAATAGAGGCATTGCCCATCAACACGCACCTCCTCGGTAGCTCCGTTCGCAGGCTCTGTGCCGATAGCGTCGCTGGGGTTCGAATAATCGGGTGCGCCAGAGCGAACAGCTTGCTTCAAAGTCAGGGTCGGTTGGTGTAGAGGTATCTTGCCTCCGCCTTCAACGACGATGAGAACGCTGCCGTACCAGCGGCCTTGATCCATGCGGCGGTAGTTCAGGAGGGGACCGCAGACGATCTTCTTGCCATCGGGTGCCCCTTCGTCTGGGGCAGTCTGTGTAGTATGGCTCTGCGATACATCATTGGCCATGAGATTTCCATTGGCGTCGCTGGCGGCAGCAGTGATAGGCCTATGTTTCCCGACGACGCGTTCACTGTCCTCGGGTTCGGTCCGCGAGGCATTGAGGAAGTCTGCCAGTTCTCCGGCATTTCCAGAGGTCTGGTGAGGATCTCGTGGTGCGCCCTGGCCTGAGAGCTGCGCGGCGTGTTGCGCAAATGCGGATGATTCCTGGTGGCGCCAGCGACTGGCTGAAGCATAAGGATTCCGTTGCGACTCGCTGGTGACGGGCCTGTCTCCCGCCTCGGCCGACATCTTTTCGGTTCAGTTGCGCTGGGGAGCAGAATACTAAGGTGTGGGATGGCGTCTTGACAGCCAGATGTCCAGAGACAGGAGATCTCCGAATTTTTCTGCAGGGCGCGTTATGTTGTCGCAAGGCTAGGCAATGCCAGGGAGCTTGCTGCAAGACCTGCAGTGACAAAAACGACGTCACTGCTATCGCAGATAAACACCCAGCGCGTCGTTGGCAACGGGACAGCACTACAGGCGAACCTTTGGTGTGTAGTTTGCGCGCATCTGCCGCAAGAAGCTCATGCGCCGAAGGTTTACGAGCTATGAATGCGACAAATGAAGAGGAAATGATGAGGTCGGGAACAGAAGTCTGGCGCCAGCTGTTGGATGTGAGGGAGCCGTCTGCTAAAAACAAGTCAAATGAGACACGCAGCTTGCACAAGTCAATGATGACGCAGGTGCAGCCAGGCCTCCGATGGGTGCAAGGGTCTCCCGGTAGTCAGCTTCGGGCAATTGCGACGAGCACTACGACGAGAAGGGTATCTACCTGCGAATAATAGAAAGATGATACCGCAAGCTGATAATGTCCGTTGTCAGCTAAGCAACCTAAGAAAAACATCGGTCCATTGTGTCCCCTCCAGCTACTTGGAGCTGCATCACCGAGCAAGCTATCCAAGTACCACGAGGCACAGATCAGGGAAATGTATTGGAGATGGTGCCCGCCAAGAGAAGTAATCGAGCATGTCATTGGCCACTCGGAAAAGGTGGAAGCACCCTAGTGCACATCCAGGAAGGCCTCTCGTTACCAAAGCTCCATCTTCCAGCATTGGCATTGGCTGCCGCCAACCTTTTCTTTCTGTCTTCTGGTCCCAGCAAGTTCGATGATGACCAGATGAAACGCGACCACGATGAGGGAGAGTAAACCTAATCTGGCGGCGTTGCGCTGACTGAAATGCTAATCTGACTGTCAGCCCCTTATCTTACGCGCAGCCGTGGCCCTTTGGGTTGCATAGGAAACATGTGGTGCTTGCTTTGTGGTGGGGTTACGGATAGTAATACGCGAGATTACCTAGGTAGGTATTTGGTGTTGGTTCTACGTATCCGGCCCGGTTGTGGGAGAGAGATATCAAGCATCTACAAAGGAGGATCCAGCTCTGAAAAGAAGGAAAATGAAACACGCAGAGAGTCCACCTTTACACACAGGCCAATCTTAAAATCCGGCATAGTACAGCATGAGGCTCCATGAGTTATGGGTCCTTTGCGCGCACACCCCCGTGGGAATCTGTTGCAAGGTTGCTGGCTCATCAAAGTTCTCTTGCCAGCAATGGGAATTATAGCACAGCGTGTCCTAAACCCAGCCAGATGTCGATATCAGCCGCGTCCTGGTTCATCTTCCGGACCGGGCGACTCAAACCTGTCTCCCACCGAGCCGGGTTGCACTGTATTCCGCTAATTAAATAGCTTTGTTGTCGAACTTCATGACCTCTGGTCGAGGAGAGGCAACTAGATCATGATCTTGTGGTGACGTCATGTTCACTGCTACAGCTACCCTAGAAACAGATCGACAGGTAACTTTGGAGATCTGAGATAGGCCTTTCTTGTCTTGCTGGTCTTGTTAGCTGGCCTGCTATTGGTGTTGGTCGCTTAGTGTTTCTGTCTTCTTGTCGTGTCGTGCCTACTTGACGGCTTCGGTAAGACCAGGTCTCATTATTGTGTCTGGATGTTAAGTCTCAGAAGTTGGAGGGCAATCTTGATATGCGAAGCTATCTGTGACGACAACCGATAATTGTAGACCTTGCAAGACCCTAGATGAGGACAGCAATGGAACAAATACACGAGCCCCGCGACAACGACCGTCAAAGGAGGAAAACAAAAATGGCACTGGAATTCCCCCATCATCTTACGGATCCTACCTCCTTGCGACCAGCATGGAGCTGAGAGCTCAAACCAACGAGGGTCATAGTGGATCCCCCAACTTACATAATCAGAAAGACCACCATTTCCTTGATCCACCAGCCCCCAAGAAAATTTGGAAAATTTCAACTCTTCCAAAGCATTCAAGCTTCCTCCCAAGAGACAGTCGAACAACCCAAAACCTGGGCGAACTGCAGTCTCTCGGTGCTACGAGCGCATCATCACAGGGCCGTGGTCACATGGACTTGGAGTCGGTAAAGCAGAAATCTTGGGCTCCGGCTGGATTACTTGCATACCAAGACGAAGCGAAGCTTCAGTCCAAGGACGAGGTCAAGAATACAAGTGATGGGAACAATGCCTCTCGGGGTTTCGCACCAAGGTAGGTCTCAAGTGACGCAGTGAAGCGCAGTTCAAGACTGCAACCGGCATATGTGTGTACAGCAAATGAGCTCTTCCATGCTCGACTTGCTGAAGGAATATCAACGTGCCGAGATTGAATACCCTACTATTACCAAACACCTCTGCTCTTGTAATCCGAAAGACACTGGTGCATGAAGATAGGGTGACATTCGATATCATACCATTGGGCCTGTATTTGGGTCTTAACTACGGATACAGCACCTGCAGATGCCATCGCCCATTCCATGTTCGCACTCCCTTCGCCTTCCCTACCGAGAGAATACAATGGGACAGTTGTCTCGACTTTCACTCACGTAGGCTGTTCGCGCTCCACCATGCTGGGTCCTCAGGGTCGTTGTGTGAGGGGCTGGCTACCAACGGTCCTGAGTGGGCTAAACTACGTAGTACGTACTCTTTGCTCAAACACCCATGGCCTCATCTTCGACGCAGAATCTTTCAGCTGGCATGGCCAAGTCCACATCGCCGCCGGTCAAATTAACAGATCTAAAGGTCAGATTCAGTACAGCTTCTAGAGATGGATCCCCATAGGCAAATGCATGACGATGACGCTGGCCCGAGTTTCCACCCATGGATGAACGCCTCAGGCCAAGACAATCCAACGCCAACTAGCGGTGGGAAAGCGGTGCCAAATCAAAGGATGCCATGCGGAGGATGGTGGCGTCAGAAACTGACCAAAGTAGTCTATCTCACAATGAACAGTGAGCTGGTTAAAACGTAGAGAAGCTGAGGGCCGAGGACCAAGATCCGGACACGCGTAATTAGCACATCACTGACCCTGGCCTCTGGGACATGATGGAATTACTGCCCTCGATAATAGCTCCTCTTGTCCTAAAAAGGGGAATGCGTCAAATTGAACTTGCCCTCGTTCTCGACCATCGCAGAGGCTTGGTGAGACAGACAGAACCTGGATCTGCTCGTGGGCCTCTTGTCGGCTTCCGCCCTTGCTGATGATCGGATCTGATCTTTCTCGAAAGACCCCTCAACCTCCTTCATATGCGCCAGATGTTGAAGATCGATAGCAATGAGCTGAGAAGTGGCACCGAAAGCCGAAATCACTTGGGAGAGCGGCGGCTCCAATGTACAAAGTGCAGCACGTGGTAGTGGAACACACTAAATAAGGTATTTATCAGGTTTTAGACGCAGCGATGCGATGTTGTACTTACGAGCTATCGGTATGCCGCGTTTTGAACAATGGTCTGATGCTAAGCCCGGGCAAGTGTGAATCAGATGCGCATCTGCCTCTTTGCTAGGTATTCAAGTCGGCACAGGTAACAACTTCTGCTATTGGGACCAAGAGGTCGCCGATTAGTCAGGTAGCCATAATCGATAAGACACTGAATCAATCGATAAGCGCTCAAGTGAGGGGAAAAAAAAAAAGATGAGACTGATTTGGCTGTGCTCTCACCTCTAAGTGTCTCGTGTGTTTTATTTCCCCCAAGGGGCGCCCTGAGTCTGATGCTGGAAAAAACCCCACAAGCCACTTCCGACTTAGTCCCAACAACCAATTGGGCCACATCTTCATCAAAACTTCAATACAGGCTTTTAAGGACGCTAAAGTGGCCTCAAAATAGCCTCAAAATACTGCCTGTAGGCATTTCGTTGCAAATATTGTGTGTCAATGCCAGTTTAGCATGTAAGAGCCTCAATTTGACCTATTGTGCAGCAGAACTTGCTGTGCCCATGGGGTTGCGCCACTGGCTAATCGCTGTGCATGCTTGGTTTGACCTGAAGCAAAAGTTGTTGGTCCCCAAAATGATAGTGACCGTGGAGTCTACGATGCTGGTGACATGTCCCTTGACTGCTTCGATTTCATGGCTGAGGCCCAGAGTGACAATTATTGCAGGGGTGAGGACGCGGCGTGGTCGGTGCATACGGCCGCCCTATGAGCTGGCTCGCTGCATCGGCCTCTCAGCCGAACAGGGGACGGGACGGCTCACTAGAGTGCATGCCGAAAGCCGCCAAATCCGACCCAGGTGCTGCAATCGTCCAGGTTCGATCAATGCCGCCTCAGGTCATCATCCAGGGACCACATTGGCACTGGTCGACGGCGACTTGGCGAGTGTAGGCGAGGTTGACAATGTCCCATTGTTTGTGCACAGGGCCCAATGCCCAGGGCGGTGGCTCACAAACCAACCCTTGCGGCGCAGAGCTAATGCACACCTTCATCGAGCTGAGATGCTGTGATGGGGCCATGAGTGAAGCCCCAGCCGCGACCCGAGGTTCAACAACATGATGCAGGAAACACCCAAAGAAGACAACGACGTCGTGATCCTACTAGGTACAGGCACAGATTTTCTACGCACTCTGTATCGGCAGCCGCAGCCGCAGCAGGGTGGCAGAGTGTCACTGGCAGCGACCGATTGAGACTGAGAAAATTCATTCTCCCGCCTCCACCACCACACCTGTCTTCGGATTTTTGGACATCGAAACTGGAAGAATTGACCAATGATTTCAACACGTGTAGTCTCACAACCGTCCTCATCTCACGGTAGCAATCATGAGGTCATGGAGAAGTACTCGTTGACGTTTCTTGCAGTCGCGTAGAATTGTTAATATAGACAGTCCTGAGGAGAACAGAATAGACAGATTATTGACAGCAGCTCCGAGGCAACAAAAAATGTTCGAGGCGAAGACGAGCTGGCTTCCAGGCAGGGATGCTTCTCAGCTGCGAAATTAACATTCGCCATTTGGGTCGTTGGCGCCGAAGCCAGATACTTAGCATCTCAGTCTAAGCCTGATCAGGAAGTATTCTCGACGGCATCAACTGAACGTCATCTCCAACATGTACAGCTCGTAGCGGTACTTGTCGGTGGGGTCCTCGATTAAATGAGCTGGCTGTGCGGTGTAGCCGCATGTGCATGAGCGCGAGGGCGACGAGCAGTAGAGAGGCCAGCAGGCGACCGGCCGTCCCCTTTCTCGGGTCTTTGTCCCAAGAAGACTCGGCCAGGTTTGTCGACTGGAGGGGGAGGCATTTGTTGATGTGACAAGAGGATTCAATCGATCAATCACTCACTGGCTCTGGGAGCGTCGCGCATGAAACACTCGTAGACACCGCGGGCGATTGGCAGCTGAAGCACCAAGGGGGACAAGGAGGATGCGGCCGGCGGCTGGCAGGAATGACGCTGGACGGGGCAATTGGCTTTGGAACCGACTTGGACGGCGGCTCTTTTTGCACCTGGACGGGCTGACCTGGAAGCTGGAACTTCTCGTCCAGACAATCTGCCCGCCGTGGAAGCTGAGGCATCTGTGCCAGCTTCAGCCTCGATCAGACTTGACCCAACTTGTAAAGGGAGTTGCCCCGTGCTGTATTTTGTCTTTCGAGCGGTGGGTTCGTTACTCTCCCTCAATCTCGGACAACTCCAGAGATTTCCCTCTCTCGGCGGTTAACTGATTTGGGCAATTCTTACCCATCTCTTCAGACTCTGTATGTCACATGCAGAGCTCCTGCTTCATCATGGTTAGAAGGACTCAGGCTGAAGGCGCCAACCCAGCCCCTTGCGTGAGAGTAAGTTAGGTAGGTACCTCGGTAGATAGAGATAATGGTGCTCTTTTGGTACCTCTCCACACAAGACGGTAGAGGCAAGTCTCATATGCTCGCCAGCTTGTCAGACACCAAAAAATTCGCTGGCCACCGCGGTCAGACGTATGTGCGTTGTAAGGCGAGGAGCCATGTCCATGATCAATACCCACAAAACTCCAGCCCGGCAAGGGATTAATTGATGATCTCCATCGGGCCAAGCTATTTCGTGGTTAGCTGGCGGTAACGCCTCATGACACTAATGGTTAGAAGGCTGGAATGTCCTAAATCGATGATCTTGTTGAGGAATATCAACCGGTAGGACTGGCTTACATGAAGAAAACCCCAAGAATTAAGCAGGAATTGAAGATGTAGACCATGTGCATCATGTGCACTTCTGAGCCTATGATAGACGCTTGGTTGCGTTTCGAATTGCTCAGCCAGTCATCCGCTGCGGCAGAGGCTGTTTTCGTTACTTTTCCATCCCGAGACAACGTCTCGACGGTTTGACCGACCCGTCCGCAAGATGTCACTTTTTTCACCCTGTGCTCTTACAGTACGCCTCCTCCGCCGCCACCAGGGTCTCCCTATGAGACGGCGACGGCATACTGGAGAAGTAGAGCGAGCGAGGGCTATGAAAGAGTGGCTGTGGCTTGCTTCAGGTACGAGAAATCGAGCATCGGGAGGTTGGACAGAGAAGCGTGGCACAAAAGTCCGGGACAAACTTGGAGGGCAAGATTATTCCCCGCTGCTGTGCTTGTTTCGTGTCTTTTGTCCTTGTGTCTTTCCCTTGTGAATCCCGAATCCTCCGGGCGCCTGGGTCCTGATTAGAGATTACGGACAGACTGCGTCAAACTGCGTCTCACTGCATCGGTGTCGTCCATAGCGCGCCAGAGCTAATAGCGTGTTCGTCCATTTTCTTCCAGAGTTGACGTATGTTGCATTATGCGCATGGCCACGGTCAGCTTGACATTAACCTAGTCCTCGTCTCCCGCCACTGGCCAACTTTAGCCACCTGCTCTGGGCGCCATGCTGTGCTGGCGTTGGGGCTGTATTGTGTGCTATCAAAAAGGAGTGATAATAATATCCACTTCAGCTCTGCATGCCGCCAGGCTCCCCCCCGTTCGCGCTTGTGCTTCGAGTGCCGTCGGTCTTGCAACTAATCTGTGCTGTTGCTTTGAAGCAAATCACCTCGCAAGCTATGGTGCAGTTCCATTGTCAGAAGCCTCCGAGAGTGCTTCACAAGTCTTTCCTGGCAACAATGCGTGCCACCGAAAGTAAACGGTGACGTTCCACTATCTATTTTCCGAAAATAAAAATGACAGCCATGCGCTCTGACGGACGGCCTGACTCGACGCCTTGTCAGTGACGTCTTTTCCCTCATTTCCAGGCGCCCAGAATGCTCGTTAGTTTTCTTCGCTTTGGGACCAGCCTAATTACCTATCATGCTGTTTTTTTCGGGAATCCTGAGGTGCTTGTTGTCTCCAGCTCCACCTCCGCTTGTTCGATTCACCCACTCACCCACCTGCAACTGCAGGCGGTTGGCCCACAAGCTGGAACTGATCTGATCCAATTCTTGTTGTCTCATTCTCAACCCCCTGTCATCTTAGGTCTCCTCTGTGCGAAAAAAAAAAAAAAACACCATTGATATTCCGAACCGTTTTCCCGTTCTGACATCCACGCTGCCTCTTCTAGGTTAGCCTCATTTCTCTAGTGCTGCGCCCGCTCACTGTACGGATACTTCGGCCTCCCTAAGCCCCTTGCCAGTCACCTCCCCCCAAGCCCCCCCCCCATCACCCTTCATCCGCCTTGCACGCCCCGGCAAGCCCGTGGCGATCTTGATGTGGAGGTCCCAAGCCAGAGGTCGCACCAGCAGAGAGTCCAGGTACAGTACATACGGGGAGGAGCCTGGATCTTGCCTTGCAGTTCCAGTTGGTTTTGTGGATGGAAGCCTTGAGAGAGCCTCGCTTTCTTCTCTCCAAACCCTCTCTTAACTTCTCCCCAATTACATCCTCTACTTTCGCTCTTGAAACCCCCCATCCCACTCTGCCGGCCAGAGAAGTGTCGGAGTGATGTTGAACTGAAACCGAATTACTTTCTCTCACACGGTCGGCTATCCAATCTGAGGAGCACCACCCACGCAACTCGCGCGGAAGGCTCCTTGCATCCCGTCGTTTTGGTCATGAGATGGGTGGTTCTACTATGATCATGGCTCCGGCCGTGGAAACCTCTTCCTCCTTCCCTCGATCTCATTCGAGCCCCGAGCTGCTCTCGTTGTCGTCGCTCGAAAAGCCCGTCCCGAGCCTGGCCCTGAACCATCCACAGCGCCAGACCGTATCCTCTCTCTCGTCTCTACCGAGTCTGCCAACTTTCGACCTTCCCTCGTTCGATGTCGATTTCAGCCTCGATACGTCTGTCTTTCTAGCAGGTGAAAAGGCCGGAAAATCCGCCCCCGAGGCGCTCCCCTCGATCGTCCGAACCGAAGAGGTGCTTGACGACACACCACGCACCACACTCGCCCGAAAGAGGACCAGCTCCCTTGTAGAGCCTCGTGGATGGCTTCCCGGATCAAAAAATGCGGTGGACATCCACGATGAGGAGCCCCTTCGCCCTACGACCTCAGCGGGCGACAGAAGTTTTGGCGGCGACTCGCTCCTCGGCGACCTCAAGCCCCTGGAGAGGAGCTCGACAGGCACAGAGTCATTTGCGAGCTTTGCCAAGCTTTCATGGCGAGCCTCTCGATCACCGTCGCCAATGGACCATCCGGATTCTCCCAAGGAAAAATTGACCGGGCGCAGCCGGGCGGAGAGCTCAACCTCGATCAAGCTGACCAAGACCCGCAAACGCCCTGGCTTGACCGTTGACCAAGCGGAAAGGAACAAGTCGGCTGATTCACTCAAGAACACCGCCCCCAAGGCTTTCACCCGAGCGAGCGGCTACTTCACCAAGCTCAAACAGAAACAGGCCGGCCTTGGGAAACTCAATACCAACACGGATTCCGACAATAGCTGCGCTTCGTCCGCCACGAGTCTCGCACCGCCAGCGTCCACGAGCACGGACGGCCGCACACCGCAATCCTCCACCTACGACACCACCACTGCAACCACCGTGACCGATGAATCTTCAATCGAGATGCCGCCTCAGAGCCGAGATGTGCTGTGGTCATCATTCAAGACCCTTGACGTGGACTTCAAAGGATTCCTCGCCAAGAGCACCGCCCAGCGGATTGCGCAGGTCCAGTCGCAACTCCTCCCCTTTCTGCGAAACACCATGAACCACGATTCGACTAAGCGGCTCTTCCCCGAGGACGTGGACAGACGAGCGACGATTCTGAACAAGTGGTGGACTGTGATCCTGGAGATGCTCGAGGGTCAGGCACCCCAGCCTGTACCTGGTGTTGACCGCCCTGTCCTCTTTGATGCAGCGACACTCCTTATGATGCGCCTCGAATGGCGACAGGCCACCTCGTATTTCTTGCCCCTCGCTGATCGATCCCCAGCGGAGCGGGTGCGGGCCAGGTCGTGGACAACTTCTTCGAGCTCATCTCTCACTTCAAGTCAGGCCGCCTTCCTTGAAGAGTCATCTGAGCACAATGTGAGGACCATGTTCGTATCCAACCTGGTCAAGCAAATGTCGTTCGTGGTTGAAAAGCTGTCGCTCCGTCACGCTCCGATCAGCCTCGTCAATTTTGCCGGAAAGGCCTGCGCATACGCCTTCTTCTTCGCCCCAGGCATCGCAGACATCCTGATCCGACTCTGGGGGCTCTCTCCGGAACTTATTAGGCGAGTTGCGGACGAGATCGGCCTTCCACGCACCAACAAGGGCGAGAGCGAAGATATTGTGGCCCTGTTTCCTCCTAGTTTGGGCATGTTTGGCTGGACCTCACCCAAAGGCATGTGGGACAATCTCAAGAAGGTCCCCAAACTACCTATGCTCGTGTCTCGTATTCCCTGGACGGGACCTTGGGTGCCACGCTGGAAAGGCCGAGATACGGATGTCTTCTTCATTTTCTGCAAATACTTCCACATTCTCTGTGAGCAATTCATGCCTCCCGGCCTTCCCCTCCTTGAGAAGGCAAGATCTCCTGCATTCGCTCTGGTTCACGCTCAACTTCTTTACATCCTCGACACGACCATCCACCGTCAGGCTCCATTGGATGGTGGCTATAATCCTTCAGTCATCGATTCTATGCCTGGCGCTGACGCCGCGATGACCCTCCCACTCCCCATGAGCAACGTCATGAAGGGGATGTCTGAGAACCGACTCATCATGCTCTTGAAGGACTTCCTCACGGACGACTCACTTGAGATCTCAAGGGCTCGACATACGTTTGCAGAAGCCTTTGCCACCATGATGAAGGCCGCGACGCTGAGGACATCAAAGTTCAATCACAATGCTTGCTTCACTCTCTGCGACTTTTTGGAAGAAGTCTTGGTTCTCTATAGCGAGTTTGAGGATCCAGACAGTACTACCAGCTACATTGACTGGAAGTTCTGGTTTGACGTCTGCAAGAAGATCATGAGTTCTTACAACACCATGTCGGAGGTCCGAATGATGTCGTTCATCTTTGCCATCTGGGATGCCATTTCAAAGGATCCCGTGCGGAAGTTGGCCATCTGCAAGGACTGGCTCCTCACCGAAGAAACCTTCAATGATTTCTTCAATCACTGGTGCCCCATGGTTCGGGCCTATTATCAGCGTTTACTGTGTTGGCGGTTGTGCCGCGACGCAGGAACGCTGGATGAAGTGGACGGGTAAGCTTGCCCGAGAAATCTACGGTGATGCCTTGCTAACTGGGTAACAGACAAATCTTTGTCCTTGTGGCAGAGAGACTCCAGACAACATGGGCGCACTACCTCTACCTGAAGCACACCGCAGAACAGGAGCAAAGGTTCCCGCCCTCCACTGCCCCGGTACTGCCCGCTCCAGGGAAGCGTTTTATGATCATTCGCCAGGAGCTCAACACTCCCCAGCCGGGCCTGTTCATGGGTGGCTTTGATTCATTTACCAAGCTTCCCAACAGTGATGCCACTGTTGTCAATGCACTGCCCAGCGAACCTGTTGCGAAGCCCGACTCCAAGAAACGGTGGTCTCTGTTGGGCAAAGTTCTGTCCCTCGGCGGCTCCGGCCCAAGCTCTGGCGCGGGCTGGGATGACGAGTTTCAAAATGTCCGCCGCGAGACAGCCGAGGCACGATCTTCTCTCGGTAGCACGCAGTCCAGCAAGACTCCCACTCTCAACGGTAGCAAGAACCGCGTGTCGGAGGACGACTCCCTGTATTCTCAGCCGACCTACGAGGAGCAAAAGTACGTCTTCAAGTTTATTCTCGCGTGGCAGCAGCAGGCAGTCCCTCTCAGGGACCGCTTCTTGACTCGACCCCGACTGCCCGGCCCAGCTCAGTCTCGAATCAGCGGCCCTCTGGGATCAGACAGTTCACACATGGGGGTCGGTTTCTCGGCCCCAACTCGCAAATATTCGGGCAGCCCTCAGCTGGGGCTTATCAACAACGCAAAGAATGCCAGCCCTCTGAGCTCTCCAGTGGACGATTCGCCAAGGCGACTCTCTCTCAGCCTCAATAGTTCCCAAAGCTGGAAGACGGATCTGTCATTTTCGGAACTGAGTACTGGATCCCCTAACCTGACCGGCCCCAGAGGTAGCCCCTCGCCATCCTTGACATCCGGGGAGCCCAAGGCGAGTATCAGCTCCTTCGCTGATGGAGTTGTGGATCCCGTCAAACCGAAAGGCTTTTACACCAAAAATTTGGTCTACGCTGGGCGATCACTCGCCGAGTGGGCTCAGGTAATCTTCGAATGCAACAACTTTATCGAGCGTCGCCGTGAGGAGGGCATTGACAATCTCTGCGATGTGGAAATTCCCATCCTCGGAGTGGAGGGCTTCCGCAAAATCGGCGGCTAGAGACTGACAAAGTCTTGCTACTGAAACCGGTCATGCCTTTTCAGGTTTTTTTTCAAGTCTCACCAAACGCCACAAGTCTCTTACATCCAAAAAAAAAAAAAATGCATCAACGGTTGGGTTGGAAGCATTTGCTCTTCTTCATGCACACTCATCGGAATACCATCACTGGGTGAACTTTTATAGTCATTTCTCTGCATGCCCTCGGACTTGCGAGGGCTGACCTCATACATGGAATATGCGACGCTTGGACGAGTCACTCGGGGCGAACTTGCCTGTATGTTCGATATTTTCGACACTACTTTTTTTTCCATTTCACTGCACTGTTCTGGCGTTGGAGAGCAATAACTGGACTGCTTCTTTTTGTTTTTTCCTCTTTCTCATATATCAAGCCGTCTTGGGCGGGTCATATTGGACTTCGATCTCTACATGGCGGGGTGGCAGGGCGAACACAGGGGCGAAGGGAGGGCTGTCAGCGATTCCTCGGCCATCGTGGCCGTTGGTCTGGAGCGTTGGCCTAGTGAGGGGTGGCTTGCGGTGTATATACTAGAATGGACGGGGGCGTGGCGTGAATGAATACAGAAGATTTCGCTTCTGACTTGACTGGAGCAACTGGTTTTATGACAAAGCGGTGATGACAGACTATATATATCCCCCTAAGGGGTCATTCCAATACTACTACCTTACTTCGATTTACTACTTAGCCCCTGGATACCTATTACTCCTGTCGCTGTGACCTCCTACTTCGCTCGATCAGCTGCTTGGTTCTCCCCGATAGCAGCCTTGAGCCCGGCCCAGTAATCCTCGATCTTGGGGCCCAGTGCCTGGAATCTCTCGAGGGCATCCTCCCGCAGGAGCTCCTCACGTTTGGGGTAGTACTCCTCAAACGACGGCTTGCCGTCGTTTACAACCAGGAAGCTCTGGCGGCTGCGCGTGTAGATGTGCAAATCAGGCTCAACCTCCCACGGCTCATCCAGCGTGCCGACACGCACAAACGAGATGTGTGGCCCGGCGCCGCCGTAGTGATTCCACAGCCCAGTATGGCACGCCGGGCAGCTCACAACTGTCTGGCCCAGGCCAGACTGACTCGGAAGGCAAACAGCACGAGTCTCAATAGCGGGTCTGGGCTTACAGGTGGCAGGCTCGGCGGAGGTGAGCTGCGCAAAGACGGGCATGACGTTCGCGGGGATGGACTCGGGCTTGGAGGGGCATCCGGCGACGGAGGGCGCGGCGGAGGGGAGAATGCTGATTGCGGAGGACTCAATGAGGGCGTTGAGGGCGAGTACGGAACCTGTCTGGCGCTGACAGGCGGTGCACCAGCAGCAGTGGACGATGAGAGGGGGGAGGGAGAGTTGGTAACGGATGAGGCCACAGGCGCAGCCGCCAGAGAGTGGGAAGAGGTCTGTTTTTTCGGAGTAGTGAGTTGACATTTTGGAGCTTGGAGAGGTTATAGTGAAAAAAACATGCTGAGGAGATGCAATTACTCACAGGATGTAATGAGATGTCACGAAAAGGGCGCGGGAACGAGGAGGTAGGGGCGAGATAAGACGGAGGGATTCTGTGTTAGTGATAAGAGCGGAGTACCTAATTAGGCGCTGGCCAGTGAGAGTGGGCGAGATGACCCAAATAGGAAGGGGAAGTATTGCACAGCGGGAGTAGCTCCCACCGCTCGCTCCCTTCCCTACACTCCTGCACCCGCCCTGTTACTCGTCTGGATGTTGGATCTCTTCAGCAGGCTGTGGGAGTATCGACGGCTTGATGCTTCATCCTTTCCAAAAGGCAGAGAAGCGCCGGGTTTGACTCACGCATCGGCGACTGGCCTCGTCCATAGCCACAGAAACAATAACACACCACTTCCATACCTCGATGGAGGCCAAAAATTCCTGGACACACCGATCCAGGCTTGACCATATCCCAGCTCCAGCTTCCGAAGAGTGCTGCTCGAGCTAAAAAGATCCAAGAGGCTAAGCTGGTCTGCTTTGCTGAGTACCTTCCTAATCATTCGACCCTTCGCCGTGATTAAACCCAATGCATGTCATGTCACCGTGTAGGAACCAATAGAGGAACTATCATGATGGTCTTTTCCAGGCCTCGTATAGATGCCGGTGATGCAGGCCAAGGATGACCTGGGAGAGACTTCATGATACAGCTGCCACCTTGGGGCCGAGATGTTGAGTGAATGACTGAAATCATGATAAATATCTGGCTTACAGCATGGTAGAACAAAGGGTAGGCTGCGATCTCGTATTTCTGGGTTTTGTAGCCAAGAGACATCCATTTCGCTCGGGCTGTTGACTCGTAGAGGTAGACTCCGTCTTTTTTTCTGTTCAATAGACACGGCTGAAAGGCTCCAAGTCCGTCAGAGGCTTCGACTCGGAATCGATCAGGTCGTCTTTCAACACGCACGGACGAGCTTGATCGCCATGTCCCTGACGTCGGTGACATGTCCCATTTCCCAAGCTAAAAGAGCGGCGGGAGGGCGAGGGATAGACAGACGGTGGTATAACAAAGAAGCGGACGAGACGAGAGATGTTTTCCCATGCGCGTTTCGGTTTGTACTGTACGATTTAAAGGACTTCTCATTGTGGTAGCTCGTTATTCATCATCGTGGTATCATCCGTATCTTGGAGGCTTGCTTGCTCAGGACCTTTTTATGTTCGTCACTTATCAGTCTCGTTGATGAGGGTTGATAGGACTTGATATCCTCCAACAGGTCGGCCATGAGCTCACACCTGCAGAGATTTCCCGCTCGCATAGACGATTGGATCTTGCGGAGATCTCGAATGACGTCGCGCAAACTGACGCCTAGCTCTTCATCTGACGACGTCGGCATGAGAAGGCTCGTTAGTTTAAGATTGTAAGCTTTGCTCAGCATCTTTCCCAGCGCTGTCTTGATGTATGAGGCACGCCTGCAGTCGCATTCAAGATCGGCGCTCAGCTTCCAGTTTGCCCTGCCTTGAAGAATGCTGCCTGTAAACCTGTGGCAAGAGGTCCGCCAATAGCGGAGCATGTCTTTACGGTAGCTGGCAATGTTATCTTACAGGGGGTTGGTGTACAACCGGCGTGGCGCGGGCGTTGAGTGCTCACCCATGATAGGAAGCAAGATGAACGGCTCAAAGTCCTTCATCGGTCTGCCTTTCGAGTCGACGAGGTTTCCATTCTGATCGGCAGGGCATTCCCAGACCAGTCGAAGGGCCATTTCCTGCACGTGTTGCGCGTACCCAAATTCCCAGGCCACGAACATCAGTCGACGGCAGTAGGCGCTCTGGACGTGTCCCACGGTCTTGATAAGTCCCTCAACCCAACGGGATGTCAATGGGCGCAGGATCCGAGTTACATCGTACTTGTTGGCAAGAATACAGGGCTCGTACAGCTCATCACACGTTATAGTGCTTCGTGCCCGCCGATACAACCCATGCGCTACGTCCATCAGCATCGCAAAGGCTCTGTGGTTGTCGTCGGGCAGTGATATCACCCATTTACCCTCCTGGGGCTTTCCTTCAGCGAACCCTCCCCGAATCATTCTGCGAAAGACTTTGGAGACTAGACAGAGTACACGAGAGTCGACGGCATGTCTCGACTTGGGTCAGTTCCGACAGCCAGCCAGAGGTCGCCGTCCTCATCGAATTTGAGATCTACTGGTGTCTGGGGTGGCAGAGTTTGGCTGGAGGAAGTCTCGACCTCGTATTCGGTCGCCATGATGAATTCAGCTTGTGAAGGTAGCGGGAGATGTCTTTCGGCTAAGGACTATGTAAATTCGAAAGGAGATACTTGATTGCTTGACGCCGAGACCCCCAGGCTTGTCCGATACGCTTGGTCCCGTTCTCTATCGTGCTGGAGGACCAGCGAGGAGAAATTGAACGCTAGAATAAATTTGCGTAATATCAAGAAAGGGACGACATTGACCAAAACAAGATTGCTTGTATCCGCCGTCTGTTGGTTTGGTGTAGCGTCCCCGCACGTGATGTGCCGCTTCGGAATGGGATCCTCCAGCGGCGAGAACGGACATGTCAGCCCTGTTTGGGCGCTAGTCCCAACTAAGGGGAGCTTGTGCGCTAGAGCCAACCACGTCACCATGTCAAAGCCGCCTCGAAAGGATTACCCGTTTGAACCTCACAACCCGTCAACGGCCATCAACGGCGCCACATGAATGTTTGCTTCAGGTGGATTTTCAAGGGTTCTCTGTGTCTTGGTGCTTCATCACCATGCCAAACACGGGAAAGCCAAGCAAGGATTGTCACCTTTGCCGCTCGCGGCGCGTCAAGGTCAGTCAACATAACCTTGCCAGCAAGATAGGACATGATTATATCACCTCTTCTCTTTTACCGACGTGCTGACCCATTTATTAGTGTGACCTTGGCAGGCCATCCTGTCAAAGATGTATCAAATATGGAGCTGAGTGCCCTGGCTACCGCGACGAGCATGAGCTTGTCTTCCGCAATACCAATCCAACCACTGTGAAGAAGCGCAAGAAGAGGACCCAGCAAGCGAGTTGTGAAGTTTCCGTGGTATCTTTCCAGTCTTCATCCTCATCCTCATCTCCAGATTCCGGAACCCCATCGACACTCCTTAGCGACGACTTTGACCAAAGTCTCGCCTCATCAACCCCCACCGAGGTCGTCCCCTTTACTGCCACAGAGGCAACACTCATCCTCCCTCAGTCGTTGAACGAGCATTGGACTGCCCACTCAGTTCCCATTCTTCTAAACGTCTATTCCACCCTAGAGTTTCTTCGGAATACATACCAAAAGAATACCCTGGACGGACCTCTACTATGGGCCGCCCATCTCTTCTCTCGCACCTATGTCACCAACCTGCGATACCCTACCGCCATCGATAATGCATCTGTTTCCGAGACGGAACAGGAACTCGGTACCTACCTTGGGAAGACTCTGAGTTCTGTCGGGGCGGCATTGAAATCTCCCAGCGGCGCATTCAGAGACGACGTCCTTGCAACCGTCTGGATTCTGACAAATTACGAGGTACGCCACAACTCTGATTTCGGCTCTTTTGCCGGATGCTCATTCAAACGCAGCTTCTTATGGGTTCGATAAATCGCGTAGAGCCCATGAGCCCGTGGCATTTACATACCCGCGGTCTCTACAGCATTCTCAAAACCAGAGGGGTCCTGTTTTTACGAACTGAAAATGGCCGGGCAGGCTTCTGGCCGGCGTACAACATGGTGGTACGTCCAGACAAGGAACTCGTTGCTTGGCCACTCGAGCTAATGCAGCGGCAGCAAGTTCAATGCCTCCTAACCAGCATTGAGTGCCCCCCAGAGTCTCAAGAATGGTTCTCCGTGATCAGAGAAACCATACACCCCGCAGAGGGCTTTGCCCTGGAGGTTTCCGACTATGTTGTCAAGGTTGCACACGTGCAGCACCGTATGCTCAAGATCCTCCGTGCTCGAGACTTCGATGCAGCGTCGGCCGAGTATTACGACTTGGTTGGGATCATGTCCGAAGCGGAAGCCAGGCTGAACGCCTTTGACGCCCTCAACACCCACGTGGACAGCGACTTCGATCCATACATGCGAAATATGCTGAACTCGGCACGCGTGAAAGGCTACCATGTGATTTTGGCTTTTGCAAACTTCTTGACTCACCATATCGCCTCCCCGATCCCACTTCAAGTTCTGAAGTCTCTAAGGGCGCATTGCATACGGCTAGTGCGTACAGCGGCACAAGAGATTATCGATGCGTTGGCTCAGAAACTTGACCCAGCGGCGTTCAGGAACAACCCGTCTCCCAAGACGCTGTTCGACGCTCTGAAGCTAATATGGCCACTTAGCGCGGTATACCTTGTTTCTTCGACTCTCCCTGAGCAGAGGGACATTGCAGAAGCAACTTTGCGGCTCATCGGGCGGGAACTCGGAGTCAGGCAAGCCCTGAAAGTGAACCGTGGAGCATCAGTCCTGCCGGCCGAGGCGGAAGCGCCGCTGGAACTAGTCGAAGATGAAAGCTTCGACCCATTACCTAAAAGCGCGGGTTTGATGTGAGACGTTCTGGTGCAGTTCACTGGACAAGCACAATCATCATGCCAGATCGCGTCTCCCGTTCATCTGCTCATAACAAGAGAGATACCTCTCTATGTCTGAGATGATACGAGGTCATTGGTGAAGGGGTTGTCGGATGCCGGGTCTCAAGGGCTTCCAGTCAGACGGGCTCCGAGGGGTGGACCAACAAGAGCTTCACGCAGAGACCATTGGCGGACTGGAGCCGGTCGTCTGAAGTCCGCTCTCTGAGCCGGAAGCTCGAGCACGACACTGCGTTGCCCCGAGTGGCCGGAGAGCGATACCCTCTAACTCGTTGGCAGGCTTCACGAGACGGGGTCCGCCTGGGTGATTTGGTGGCAAACTCACGATATCACTCAGCCACTGGGCCCATTGCGACGCCTATTCAGCCTCGATGGAGCCCCAGAGACTCAAAATAGGCCATCCAGGGACACTGATACGAAGACGAAGCTGTGGCGGAAGAGCACCATCCGAGGGACGATTTGTGGCGGTGCGCAATCGGTTGGAAGGAACGAAGCTTCAGGCCCTGAACTGCCAATCAACTGCGAAACAGAGAGTCTGCGCTTTAAACGCAACATTCTATATACAGTACAGTACGAGAAAAGGGGGCAGTCAAGAGGTGGAGATGGATCCGGCGGGTGGCGGGTGGAGAGACGTGGCTCGTGTTGAGAGTTAGCGGAAACTCGCGGATCTCGAAATGGAACAGCAGGGTTTTTAGTGCTTTAGACTTTCCAGAAATGACATTCAGGAGGATGGGTGATGAAGGTTGAACATCGTATTTTGAGGAAGACGGTGTTTTTGGAGGGAAAGCAGTCCGCACTGTCCTCCAGGCGGAAGTTAGACCAGCCTGCTCAGTGCGCAGACAGTGCAAAGAGAAGTGACGTCAAAGCCTGAAACGGGGCCATCGACATCCGAGCCAACCAAGTCGGGCTGGAGACTCACTCTCCCCCAAGCCTCCTCAGAAACGACAGTGAAATCTCGATCTTGATCGTGTGCAGCACAATCCCTGCAAGACCACTAAGCACAGTACTAAGACTGAGAACAACAACTACAGTACGCCGTTGATGAATCCGCTAACAAAGCAAGCAAGCAAGAAAAGAAAATCACAAGCGCTGCCCGGGCGTCGGTCAGACCGATGGCGAAACGGCGTCAGGGCCAAGACGGACGAGGAAACCGGCCCCGAGTGAAGTCATTGCCACGCCTCGTTGGGCCAATCATTGCGGCGCCGATGCCAAGTTCCTGTCTGATGGATCTGGCAGAACTGACATGGGGCGGCGCCAACATTCGTCCCAGACGTCCTCCAGGTTTTCTGAGGGGTGTGGGAGGGATGCTCACCGCAACCATTCACTGGATGCTTTCGTTGTTTTGGCTTCTGACAGCAACAAAAACAAGTTACTAAACATCTGGTCAATGCACTGAAGACGGGGTGGCACTCTCATCGACGTGTACTACCACGACAGCAATACAGTATGTATCACCGCCCCCAGGCGCGCCTTGCTGTTCTGGGCGGGCAGTGTCTCCCCTCGCAGCGCATCGAACCGCCAGGCTTGTACTTGGAAGAGTCGATGATGTAGTGAGCCAGGGGTCATGAAACAACCGCGCCTTCGTTGTCCATCGAGTCTCGGGAGGGTTTACAGGCTCGTGTCAACCGCAAAGTGCCAAGTGGGGAGCCGAGATACTGCTTGTTCAGCTCTGATCCTGACGATCACTTGTTGTATTCATAGAGGCCTTGGATTCCGCCTCCCTGCAGCTCCTTATTTTCATTCTTTCCCTTCCCGCTCAGAAGGCCATTGCAATTGCGAAAGCTGCCATTCGAGCAATTGCAATCAATCAATCGCTGGGTTCCGCGTCTCGGGTCACGTACAGGTTATGATCCCTACAGCGTGGGATCGCTTGAGGGTGGCTACATCATAGCACTCGGGGACTCGCCGATCCGAACCACCAAGAATCCTCCATTTTATCGTACATTCGTCGCCACAGCCATCATACCTAACGGGGCGGCCAAACTCACGATGTCTCTGGTTAAAAATCATGTCCCGACCGGTGGTTCCGGTCTTTTGATGCTGCCAGACTGCGGCCCTACAGTTCGGCCCCAATTCAACTCGCAGCGTACTTCAGATCGATTGCGCGAGAGCTCGACATTCGTCTCGCCACCGTTCAAGATGGGTAGTAACATCAGGAAGGGGAGGAAATCCATATTTAAGGAGATTGGCCTGGACGATGACTTTGGATATCCGACACCCTCGTCGGCGCCTTCATTATGCCCGAGCCAAGAGCACGCGAGTCGAGATGACGACGACAGAGACTTTGGCGAAACAGCAGGTCTTTTAAAATCATCGAAACTAAACAAGCGAGAGCATGATCAGGACGACGACCCAGGCCAGCACAGCAGCGGGAACGAGTCATGCGGGAGCACCCGCCAGCGTTCACGACAATTATCACTATCTTCACCCAAGACCTGGTATGCCAGGCTGTCAAACCCAAAGAGTCGTCCGAGAATCAAGGGCACCTCGGGAGCACCTCCAGGCGCCTCCGGGTTGCAACGCTTCACCATGATAGCACTCCTCATTGCCGTTGTGCTTCCGGCCTTTAGCTGGAGAAACGGGCACTCGCTCACCAACATCAACGGTGCCAGTGCCGGTGTCATTGATCCGAGAAGCGACAGCCCTACAGACGTCTGTGTCAGGTGGGCCTTTCAATCCGCCCTGTTGAATGGAACGCTGTACATGTATGGTGGGCGGGCCAGGACCAAGGCGGATCAGACGCAGAATACATGGAACAACGACTTTCTGACCCTGGATCTCACCAAGGACTGGGACGTTGACTCGCCTGCACTCAGGGGGCTCGAGCGGCCCGATGGCCCTCCCCAAGTATCCATGGGTTATCTGTGGCACGACTACAACAACCTCTACCTCTACGGCGGTCAGTTCTCGGACTCTCCCTACGTCGAACCTCAGCCCGAATCTATCTGGCGGTACTCCATCGATGACGAGACCTGGACTGAATTCAAGAACCCCAAGACTTCGGCTGGCAACGAATCCGAGGTTGGTGATGAACCTGTTCATCGTGCCGCTGAGGGAGCAGGCCTCTCCGTCCCGGAGCTCGGCCTGAGCTGGTACTTTGGTGGCCATCTTGACTGGGCGACTACTCCAGGCTGGTCTCGCGACATCGACAGAGTATACCTCAAGAGTCTGCTCGAGTTCACCCACCCGGGCTACGTGAACACGGGTGTTGACAAGCTCTCCGACGGCGCAGGCGCGCCTGAAAGTGGCACGTTTCGCAACATCACCAAGGCAGGCATTCAGAGCGGAAATTTTACTGAGCGAGCAGACGGCGTGCTCGTTTTTGTCCCGGGATGGGGGGAAATGGGCGTTCTGATCGGCCTCGCCGGAGGGACGGCGCAGACATTCACAGAGGATCTCAAGACCCTGGATGTCTATGACATTGCCAACTCCAAGTGGTTCCATCAGGAGACGTCGGGGGATGCGCCCAGTGTCCGCGTCAACCCTTGCGCTGTCATCGCCAGCGCACCAGATGCATCGAGCTTCCAGGTCTACATGTTTGGTGGACAAAACCTACCGTTTGTAAGTGCCCACATAAGAATTGTCAGATGGCTGGCTGCTGACCTTGTCATAGGGAAACCAGACGCAGTACGATGACATGTACATCCTCACCATCCCCTCATTCACGTGGATAAAGGTCGATCAGAAAGGCCAGAACACACCTGCTGCGCGTGCCGGCCACACCTGCGCCATGTATGACGGCCAGATGGTCGTCGTGGGCGGCGTGGGCCAGGACATCGAGTGTGACCCGGGCATGTACGTCTTCGACGCCTCGTCGCTCCAGTGGCAGGGCAAGTTTCACGCCGGAGGACACGATTCCGATCATCATTCCGACAACTTCGTCCTGGCCGGGTCCCACGGATACCAGGTCCCGGATGCCGTGCGTGAGGTCGTGGGTGGAGACAGCGACGGCGGCGCCACGGCGACAACACCCGCTGCTGGGCCGGCGACCGACGGGCCCTTTGCTACGGGTAAGCCGCCCGTGTTTACCATCACCCAGGGAGCCACGGCGACGGTGCGCGTTGGCGAGACGGGCACTTCAACGGCGTCGCCTGAAGACGGCGATGGGGGCGGCGAGGTCAACGGCGGTCTCGTCGCTGCGGGCGTCATCGCCGGCGTCTTTGGCGCCTTGGCTCTGTATCTCGGCTTCTGCGCTTGGCTCTACCGCCGCCAGGTCCGGGCCTACCGTAATCACCTCGCCGTGACGAACCGCTACTCTGGTGTTTCCAACAGCACATTCGACCCGAGCTCATCCTCGTCTGGGGGCGCAGCTGCCGCCTCGCGGGCTGCCCGATCCGCATCCCGCGAGAGCCTCTTCGGCTGGGTTGGCTCGAGCCGCGAGCAACAATGGGTCACGGAGCCCAAGTGGCGCCTCGAAGATGACGACGACACTATCCCCAGCGGCGGGGAGTCGAGCGGCCACGCGGGGGCTCCGGAGGACACGAGGCCCGGTACGAGCCACAGCGGAGGCTCGACCGAGGGGCTGTTGGAGGGCCAGGAGCCGAGTTTCTTTAGCGTTGTCTTGGGACCGCGGAGAGCGCTGAGGGTTGTGAACGGTGCCGAGTAAGGGGTGGATGGAAATGTACATGAGCTTTGGGACGATAAACGAGGCGGTGTTTTTCTGGAGGGGATACTGATGATGAACGATGTACGATCTGGCGACTTTCCCAGCGCCGCTGCATTCGCTGATACCCCCGGCCTACAGAAGTCGGCAACAAACAACAAAATTAATCTGGGCTGTTTGAATGGATGAATCTGTTCATAACGTCATCTAATCGATCTAGTTGCATAAAAAACAAACCAAAAAAGTCCTGTTGAAACTATTGAATCCCCAAGCCGGTCCCTTGCTTATGCGCCGTAAACGCCATTCTCTGTACCCCATGTATGCCTAAGCCCGCCTCTTCGCTAAAGATGCTAAACCATAAAGTATGCCAAAGACCATTTGTTGTAGTAGTATCATGACAAAATCATTTACGCGCCCACTTCTTGAGCTGCTTCTCAGGGATGGTGTTGACGAAGGCCTCCTGGAGGAAATGCCGCCAGACCTTGTTGCTCTTCCTCCTTTTCCCCTTTCCTTTCCCCTTCCTTGTGCTATCCATGTCGGAGTCATCGTCTGAGTCGTATTCGAAATCTTCGTCGTCGAGCTCTTCGACGGCCTTGCCTTTGTTCTTCTTCTTCTCGTCTTTCTTGGCGATTCTGGACGCCAGCCTGAGGTAGCTCCTGACCGTCAGGTCGGGCAGCTTGAAGATTTTGTCGGTAAAAGTGCTGTACTCGACCTCGAAGCTGAACTCTCGTGGCTTCGGCTTGTCGTGCTCCGGTACCTGGTCACTAAAGTCGCCATCGCGCCACTTGGACCCTTCGGCTGAGCCCCTGATGTCGTTGTTGATGTACGTGAGGTTGGCAAAGTATTGCGTGTATCCGGTCAAGGTGAAGGCCTGAGGGGAGTACGCAGGACCGGGAAGTGCCTTCTTGGGAGGATCCGGGGGGATGACGAGCTGAGGGTTCTTTGGGTGTTTACCCTTCCTCTTCTTGCCCTTCCTCCCCTTCCTACCCTTCTTCTTCTTGTTCTTCTTCAGCTCAGCTTCAACATCTCTCTTGAGCTCCTGGTGGGTCTCCTCGCCCTCCGTCTCGTCCTCATCCTCCCAGGACCCAGGAACCTCGTGTGGAACCTTTGCATTGATATCGAAAGAGTCGGTCCAGACTGGAGCATTCTCTATCCCTGTCATGTTGTACTCGATGACTCGGATCGTCGGGAAGAAATTGGGGACGATGCTGGGGCTGATGAGGGTCAGTTGATACCGCTCGCCGTATTTGCCTCCGATCTTCTTGAGGCCCTTCTTCTTCTTGTGCTTCTTCCCCTTCGATTTCTTCTTCTTCCCAAGTTCGTCCACGCCATCGACCTCCGCATCCAACTCCTCGTCGTCAGAGTCGTCGTCTGCCTTGGGGTTAGCGGCTGAGCCGGGCAAGTCTGACCACGAATCCCTGAGCTCCATAAGATAATCGCTCTTGGACTCTATAGCAAAGTCGTCCTCGATGGGTTCTCGAGATTGAGTCACTTTGTCGTACAGACTCAGGTCGATATCCTTGGTGTCCTGGAAGAGGAAGTGGTCGATGTTCATGTGTCCGTACAGGGAACCGGTGACGACGTCGCGGAACTGCTTTAGCCATAGGGTGTACTTTTGCCAGCAAGTCTCGTCCCAGAGCTGCTTATTCTCTGTTCGCGCCGGGGGAACGTGCCCGATGAGGATGGCCTTCATGCCGCGCTCGCGCAGACGCTGCAGTTGCACGCTCAGCCACTCCATCTGCTTGAAGCCAGGCTCGGAAGGGTCAGCGCAGCCATCTACTCCCGCATTTCGGTCAAAGAAGTACATGGTGTTGAGGCTGAAAACGGAAAGCTTGTTGGGGATGACCTCAACCTCGAACCAGCCGCCGAAAGCGAACGAGTGGCGCTGCTCCTCGGGGATGAAGCGGTGCCAGATGTCGCTGTAGGCCTGGAGCCACTTGTTGGGCCCTGGATAGAAGATATTGTGCGGGAGGAAGTCATTGTTGCCGAAAGTTGGAATGACGGGGATGTTGAGGGCACCGTTGTCGTCGGAGAATGTCTCGACAACCTTTTTGGCCACCTCTCGATTCGTCCCCAGGACGTGATTCGAGTTTCGCGGCAGCTTCTCGTCGCTGTCGTGACGCGCAGTATCGCCTGTCCAGACGACAAAGTCGATCTCGTCTTTGAGGTGATTGCGTACCCAGGCGAGGCTCGATTCGACGAGGTCCATTGGCGAGTCGCAGTCGGTCGTCTCAGCACCGTACGTGCCCGCGGGGCCCTTTCCGCGGTGGCACGCGATGCCTTCGGCGGTCGAGGAATGCGCCTTGTAGAATTCATCAGGATGGAAATCTGGATAAGTCGTCAGGATCGCGTGGGGAATGAGGTAGAGAGTTCCTGCGTGGCGAAGGGGGTAGGAAGCGCGTTGAGCACACCACCACCGGCAAGCTAAACCACCAACCACCAACCACAGCTTCCGAGTGATGCACGCAGAAGTGCAGGCAGCGTGACTACGTACCTGTTACATGGAGAAATTTTCCATTGAGCTTTCGCTTTGGCTGTTGCGCCTGCGGTAATATCGCGACATTTTCCGTCTCTGGAGTCGCATCGAGGACTCTCTGGCTGGCCTCGAAAACGGGCGACGGCACAACGCCGTGAAGAAAAAGGGCGGCTGCCACGAGCAGTCGGGCGCCTGTAAGCGGCATCTTGTATAGGTGTATCCCCTCTCGGCTGAATTGCAGTCCTTTTCCGGCGCCTTGTCGCGTTCAATTCGGATTGAGCGGTTCGAGAGTAGCAGATATTGAAGCTCGTCGCTAGACGATGTGATGTTGAAGAAAGTAAAAACAACAGATCGCGGCTAAGGCAGAGGGTACGTAGTCGAAGAACGGTAAGGCGGGCGTGAGGTCATTCCCTGTCACAAAATGGAAGGAATCCCTGTCCCCGGTTGGAATCTTGGACGCCTCCGTTCCAGCCGGTTGGTTACACACCAATAAGGGTCCAGCGAGCAGCGGGATAGGGGACCAGAATGTATAAATAGGGCAAGCGGGGGCAAGAAAGAGAGAGGTAGAACCTGGCTACGCACGCTCAAACCTACCTAGGGGAGGAAAGAGATGAAGAGGGAAAAAAAACGTTAATTTGATGAGAGACTCCACCAGTCGGTGAACCGACGCCATCAGCAGCCAGGGGAGCACAGGACTTCATATATCTATGAAATTTGGGTTTCATAGAGTGACAAAAAAAAAGAGAGCGTCAGACAAAAGAGAAACAATAGCAGCAACCCCTCCTCCCCCACGTTGCCTGTGCTGGGCAGCTCGTGCGCTGTGTGTCCACGCTGAGGCGCCTGGTGATGTTGGATGGAGACACAGCCAGAGTGACGAACGGGGCCAATCTTGAGCGGCGTGGACTACACGTGTGCTGATGGGGATGGCGGCTGGATGACACGAGATGGAGGGGGGGGGGGGGGGGGG